>JAJIZL010047757.1:0-32211 GCA_023969395.1 Amblyomma maculatum
ACTCCTCGTCAAAGAGAATGGAATTAGATAGTGCACCAGAAGGGAGGCAAACGGAATCACAATGTGGATGTTTGTAAACGGAGGAAAAATGTTGTGCAAAACTGTCGGCAACATCCCGAATTTCCGAACCCTGAGAGTCAACTAAGCTGATACTTAAATCTGATTTAATGGAACGCTTGCGAACGTAACGCCAGAACTGACTAGGACGATTTGAGGCATTCCTCTCTAAAGACTCAAGATAGGAGTCGTAGTCCCGCTTGTATAAGTGTTTGCAAAGAGAACGCACACGGCGAAACTCATCTGCCCAATTGTGAAACCCAGGGCGTTTCGCTTTACGATGGGCCCGTTCCTTGAGCTTTAACGCCGTTATTAGTTCCCTTGAAAGCCAGGAAGGGAACTTCCTACGCGTAGGAGTATGCAAAGGTATGTACCGACGCATTCCATCAAGAACTATTTCTGTAAAGCGACTGACTTGTCCATCTGAATCATTAATGTCATTTAAAAGGGACCAGTCGACGGAAGAGAAGAAATTGAAAAGACCGACATAATCACCACGTGCATACGCGAAACGGGGCGAATTCAATAATAATAATAATAATAATAATAATAATAATAATAATAATAATAAAATATATTCACCATGACTCAAGGCGTTTAATCCATCTTGTCTCTGGGATCGAGAAACGTCAACGGTCTACTTTTGCTCCGCAGCAAAGGCACGTTTGGGATCGTGGTCGTTTTCAAAACCAAGCGCATGTGCAATGCTAGAGTAAAATTATCTCCCAAAGAAAAAAGACGCATCCAACTAACTTAGGTAACAAAGGAAGCCGCCGGATTATTATCTACGAGTTGCCTCTGGACGACTTTAGGTGGTCGACGTGCCCAGTGTGGCACCTTCGACGACGCAAAACCTAGGACGGTCTAATTGATTTCAAGAATTTTACTGACATTACGATATGAGACGCATTATAGCGGTACTTCAGGCAATCTCGCAACTAATTTTTCAAAATAGGATTTTCAACCTAGGAAGACGGCTTCTCCGTTCATTTTAGTATAGAAAATTTTAAGTTTTTAAGCTTGGGCTCCAGGTTGGAATTACCTATTAACAGTAGGCCGTTATTAATACCACAAAAAGTTATAGAACCTTAGAAAGCGTGATTACCCTCGCAGCTTGGCTGAACAAACTGTGGACACCTCTTGCCAAAGGGTGCCTGGTTTTCGGAAAGCCCGCTCGCAAGGAGTGCTTCCAGTGAACGCCGCTTCAGGCGAAGATTTCACATAACTTTCTCTTTCCCGCGTGAGCGAGGGCATCAAGCCGCGGCGAGCACCGCAGCACACACGGGGCAGGGAAGGGAGGTGACACTTGTGTCATACATTTATGTGGCCGGAGGCGTCGCTTCACGCGCCAACTAATCAAAAGCGTGAGTCTTTAGGCGCGGCTGCAAATCTCTAATTGAAAGCGGACGCCTAACTGCAATAGTCAAAATTTTAAATGTTATAAATTAGGTAAAAAGGTTACTAGATAATATTATTCACCTGTTTTTTGCTATTCGCCATCACTGCTATTATTATTCCGCAGAAGCTTTCTTCAAACCTTCAAAATCCTATTTCTTAAAATTAGAGGGCGGTTTCTTTGAAACACCTTGTAGGCGTTAGACTGCAGATGTGTATAAAACCCGGTGCCGGTGGAAGAACCCAAGGCGAGGCAAGGGAGCCGCCGGGGTAATGCATGGAGCAGCACCAGTGGTGCCTTGCAGCTGTTTGCGACACTGGTCCTCTGTCGTAAATGATATGGCAAGTTGGCGACATTCTGTAATGTTGGCGGCTTCTCAAACATTCGCAGCTTCGGCAACGTGAGGGCGGTAAGTGCAAGTGGGCTCTCGCCAGAACTGGAGAAAGAAAAGGAAGAAATCGGTTGTGCGGGGCTGTGTTTAGGCATAAGTCACAAACTATGGACTCCTTTCAAGATTACAATGGTCATTTATTGCTGCAGATAAGGTGAGGCGTCCGCTGGTACCTTTTCGTATGAGAGCGTTAGTTAGTTGTGGAGCTACGAATAATGTAGCACTGTCGAAGCAGGGTTTCTCCGCTTAAAATATGCATGTTCGGTCGCACAACAGTTTTTTGGGTGCAGGAAACCGGGCAACCAGATGATTCCGGGAACGGTAGACCCTGAGGCAGACGGCACTAGCGATGTTTCAGCCTGGTGTCCGAGGCAATACACGGCGGCCTCGCTCACCCAGCGGTGACCATTCGGAGTGATGGGAAGTGGGCCCAAGAGGATGGAATGGTCGAGCTGGACATAGCAAGTAGTGCGTGTGAACGGAGGAAAGGCCAGAAGGGGCTTTCGCAGTCGGGCCAAAACGGACGTAGTGATGAGCAAAGCGGTTCACATGCTGTGCCAGGATATAGTAGCGAAGTCGAATGGCTCCGTCACATGTGGGAATTCGGAGGCAAGGATCGTTTGCGTAAGCGTTCACTTACGAAATTCGCGCAACTAGCTGGTTTTCATACTTTCTGGTTTGATAGTTTGATAGTAATTTTTGCCGTCTGGTGTCTTTTCGGGGAGTATCCAGAAGAGCCAAAAAGGTGGTCGCAATTACTCTGTAGCCCTCCACTACCGACTCCCTTTTCTCTTTTTCCACTCTTGCTCCCACCTCCCTCCCTTCCCTTACGGCGCGGTTCAGGTATCCACAGCACAAGTGTGGACACCTTTCTGTGAATCAATTATTATTATGATTATTATTAATATTAATAATATTATTCGCTACACTGACCTGGACAGAATATTATTACGAAAATTGTACGGACCTTTTCGTTTGCACCAACTTAACAGCCACACTAGCTTTCGCAGGCAAGCACCCTGCTTGCGTTCCTCTGATCCCCATTCCCTCACGATGCGCGTACCTTCTTCTTACGGCGGATCGCGTAGAAGAGTTGCTCCGCTTTTTTTTTTTTCAATTAACGGATTTCAGTCATGATGAAAACAAGCAGCCTTTGACACAGTCACAGCAGCTTTATGCGTATCTTTGACCGTATTGAACCGTTTAAAATGCCTTCCAATCTACGCCCAATAACCGATTGAATAGCCTTCCTCACGAGATCACGAACACCGGACACACTGCCGCGTTGAGAGATGTGACAACGACTACACTTGCCTAATCTCTTTATTTTATTACGCGAAGGTGTATACAGCTCATTCGGTCGAAAAGGCGTCGCCTACGCCTGACCAACAGAGAAAAACCTGTCTGAGAAAACTACTAACGTAATTTCGAAACAAAATTGTCGCGCAACTGTTCCTTGTGCTGCAGCATGCAGTGTGACGTCACACCATTTCGCTTCCCATTTAGCAACACACGACAAGTCGAGGTGGAGGGTGGTTTGCGATAAGGATTCAAACAGGCGACATACGTACATACATTGTGCCTTCGATTGTATGCCGATCATTTTAAGTGTAGATGTCCACCTAGAAGTGAGAAATACCGCGTCTTCCTTTCCCTAAAAGCAAAAGCAACTGAAGACGCTTAGCCCTGTGCAAAATTCTGTGAGCATAATAATAATAATAATACTTGGTTCATAGGAAGGGAAAGGCGCAGCATCTGTTACACTTGTTTCTGTGTATACCTGAACCGTCCGTAAGGAAAGGGATGAAGGTGGGAGTGAAAGTGGACAGAGAGAAAGAGGAGCCATAGTGGAGGGCTACGGAGTAATTTTGACCACCTAGGGATCTTTAACGTGCGCTGACATCGCACAGAACACGGACGCCTCTTCGTTTCGCCTCCATCGAAACGCAGCCGCCGAGGTCGGGATCTAAGCCGGGTACTCCGGCACAGTAGTCTGGCGTCTTACCACTGCACCACCCCGGCTTTTTTTTTCTTCATTGCCTGACTTTTGCAAGACAAAACAAACACACACACAAGAAATTGATATAATAAGCCTGCCAGGGGCTGGCTTTTCTGAAATTCCTTAAGATCCATCAAAGGTTCTACCTTTGGCAACCACTCAGGATTATCATCGTCAAACGTCACAATCCCGATAAACCAATGGAGAGCCTCGCGGAAAAAAATTCGTGCAGGACGCGCATCAGGATCACAGGGATATCCTGCCATGCGTGAACGCCATATGGAACCCCCTCCTTATTTTGCGTGGGTAAGTACTGTATTCCGTAAGGATTAATAGGTAAATATTTCTTTACGGTTCTTTGAAGTACGTCCCAAAAAGTTCCAGTTCCAGTATGCAACTTAAAACGGAAAGTTTTAGCCGCTGCCGGCACTTTCATTCTCTTTACCCTCTTCAGTACATTCCTGCCAGGGCCTCCCCTGTATATGGCCCTATAGATGGGCTCCGGAAGAACAACGTCGCACAAATCTTTGTACAACTTTTTCTTTTTCACAGTTGATAAATATTCTTTTGAAAATCTTGCAGAAAGAAATCGCACACTTTGAACAACTTCTCTAAAGTAACCAAAAATACCTCCCGTGTAACATTCGGTTGGCACAACAAAATCTGGCAGTGCACGTCCAAGCCTAATTTGGCAGACTGAACAAAAATGGATGATGAACGTCACGCAGGAACAGAAATCTGCTGATAATCTGCCGCAAAAAAAATGCCCTAAGCCCACGCTGTCATCTTTGACACTTCTGAATAAATTCGTGCGGCTGCATCGTTCCCATTTTGAAGCCCACACAAAAACCGCGAATATTCTATGCAGCTTCTGCACACTCAATCTTGCACAGTGTAAAACTTACATCACATACCACAGCCTAGAAATGAAGAAGAGGTTGCACACTCTGGCTCTTGCAAAAATTGATAAACCAGTTCCTTTCCACTTAATTGCCCTTTCCCGCATGTCATCTGTGCATGCTCTCCAATATTTCTCGCTATCACGACAGCATTCTAGTGGCACGCCAAGGTGCTTTGTCGGAGTCGTCACCCAGGACACGTTTGCAAATTTATCAGGATAACTTTGCCATCTACCATGCCAGAGTCCCAGGGACTTGGACCAGTTTACCGTGTGTGCCTGTAACTTCGGTAAAAGTTTTTACAGAATCATTAACTTCGGGTATACCCTCCTAGTTAACCGTAAAAACCGCAACATCATTGGCGTACGCCAGCAGCTTCACTTCCACGGCTTGCAAACGAAAACCAGTAATATTCTCATTGTCCAAGATATTTAAGCAAAGGGTTTTAATGTAAATGCAGAATAAAAGAGGGCTGAAGGGACAGCCTTGCCGCATTGAACGCTGCACGCTAATAGGGGACCCAGACTTTTATTTATGACTAATCTCGTAGTGCAATTTCGGTACGCCAGGGCCACGCCTTCACGAATCACAAAACCAACATTTATATGGTCCATTATACAATGTAGAATTTCATGGGCAACAAAGTCGAACGCCTTTTTAAGGTCAAGCTGCAGGATGACCACACGGCCATTTATGACCCCCCCCATCACAACATTCTAATACACTTCTTGCTTTGTATATATTTGTAACAATGGACCGTCCCTATATCCCACACGTTTGATGTGTCCCAACGATTTCCTGGATGACCGACTGCAGCCTTTGTGCTAACACCTTCATATAAATTTTGTAATCAACGTTCGTGAGCGCAATTGGCCGGTATGATATTACTTGTAGTAGCCTATCTGCTTCATCAGTTTTGGGTATGAGGACTGTGTGAGATTTGCCATAAGAAGCAGGCAGTTCGTTTACGTCATAAGCTTCATTAAAGACTACAGTCAGGACTGGCGCTATTTCGAGTTTAAATTCTTAGTAAAATGCCGCACTTAAGCCCTCTGGACCGGGCGATTTTCCCGGGTTTAAATTGTTTATTGCCAGTTCGACCTCTGATTCAGTTATTGGCAGCTCTAGTCTTTGTTTGTTTTCTTCATTTAGTCTTGGTAGTGCCCCGAGATACCTGTCCTTAAACGCTCTCATATCAAAGTCGCGCAATGCAAACAGTGTCTGGTAGTATTGGAAGAATGCTCGCTGAATATGCTCATTGTCATCCGATAAGACGCCGCCTCATTCTATATTCCCGATGCGATTTCTCTGTGCGTGCGCCTTTTCAATTCCTAGCGCTCGTCTGGATGGTGCCTCCCCTGCAGCTGTCTCTTCCGCTCTATCACGTACAAGCGCACCGCGATAACGCTTTTGCTCTATCAGTTCAATTTTTTGTTTAATCTTCCTTATATCTTCTGTCCGTTTGCCAGGCGCTGCACGTTCATTTTCAAGCATTGTTTCAAGCAGGGACCTTAAGTTGTGTTCAATATGTTTCTGTTCGTCGGCAAGGACACTAGTTCTACTAATTGCTATTATTTTAAGCTGTTCCTTACAAAGCTCCCATTGCTGCCATGTTCTCAGTGTACTATTAGGGTCTATCTTGCCTATTTCTTCCGTTACTGCATCTCTGAAAATTTCGTCTTCGATCAACTTGTCATTTAATTTCCACTGGTCCCAATTAAATGCACAGCCCCGTTTTTGTGATCCTATCACACATATTACTAAACAGTGGTCAGAAAAAGAGACGGGAACAACATGGTAGCTACTATATTTTGGAATCACATCAAGCGAAACATATATGCGGTCAAGACGAGCGTGGCTTTCACGCTGAAAATGTGTGTATTTTACACCGCACGCGCCGTCAAGGCATTCCGCCACATCTTCAAGGTTCCACTCCCCCCACAATTTTGGACAGTACCTCAGTACTTACGCCTCTGACTGGGTCCTTAGCAGTCGCAATAAGACCAGTGTGCGCGGATTCTGCACCACCCCGGCGGTGAAGTGTGTCAGCATCTCCATGCCAAAGATCCGTGGAATGAAAACGCGGTGTAAGAAGCGCCGTCGCGTCGTCTCTTAAATCGAAGCTTATGAGTCCTAAGTTCCAGCGTTTGCCAAAAATGGCTTCCACGTTTGCATAAAATGTACGGAAATTGTGTTCATGTTTTCTTTATTGCAAATTATTGTTGTTTTACTTAGCCACAATAAACATTGCATGGCGGTTTGTTTAAAGTTAAATGTAGTTGTGGAGATGAATCGCAGACACACTCGTTGTCGTGTCTCCACAAATATATTTTACAGGGCCCTCTGAGCCAGGCGGAAACGGGACAGTGAGCCGCCGACATTTAGTCCTGCAGCCACGAAGAACAATCTGAGCGCGATTGGCAAGCGTGCTGAGGCAGTCGTCTTCTTCTGCGGCCCGACCATGATGGCATGCTACAGACTCTTCTCCATAATCCTTATTATAATGGTAAAAATTATGTAACTTTACACTTTAACCATTTTTATTCTCCTACGATTTGGAGCTTTCATAATGTCCCACTCACAAAATACTCGGATGTAAAGAGCAGCATTATGGAGTGAATAAGCACGGAATGCGACACTGCATCTTCGATTCCGTTCACACAAGCGCATGTGATAGAAGAAAAGACGCTCGCACAGGCAAACAGTATTCCCAAAGAGCGATCGAAGAAATGAAATCAGATAGGGTAATGTTTCATTCTGTTATTATCCCAGCAACGCTTCAGCAAAGCCGACAGTGTGCGCATGCTCGGGAAGACGAAACAAAACGCCCACATTGCCCATGAAGCTGAATGGTTCCTTCTTCGCAAAGAAGAAGCCGCTCTGCTGATTCTGCGACTGATTTCCTGTTGCCTGAGCCACTGCGGTTTGGTCCTCTGCTTGTCTTGGACTATTGTGATTGTGAACTGGTGAGACCGTTCCGCGAGTAGGGGATTTCGCCAGGTTTCCCCTTTATGGTTTAGGTTTCATGCCTAGCTAGGGCTACGACCATGACATCGTCTTCCCCGGGCTCAGGTCCGGTAAACTGATTCGCTAGTCTGCCGGCCGATAACATACCTCTAAAATGTTTTCTGCCAATGGTGTGAAGCATATCCCTGTGGTACTTATTCCTGTTGGAGATGGCTCAATTAGAAAAAAAAATCCTCGTCTAATCCAAGAGCAATTGAAGGCTGCAACCAGCCGATACCAGCAGATTTTGGAGGTGCGAGCATTTGGTAGAAGAGGATTATTATGCAAATCTGATGACTTGGACTGCGTTGCTGACTTATTGTATTGCACTTCGTTTGCCTCATTGCCTGTGAAGGCATTTATTCCAGAACAGCTTGCTTGCGCGAAAGACAATAATCCGCGGGGTTGATTCATCCACTACGCCAGCAGAGGAGATTCTTGACGGCCTTTATGAGGCCGGTGTTGGTATCATGTCAGTGTACCGTTGTAGCAGACAGGCTGGAGCCTCACGCGTACTAACGGAGTCAGTAATTGCCACATTTGCAGGGTCCTCTTGCTCAAGTGAAATTAAAGTTTGGCCAATTATACACCGTGTTGACCATTTACATCCTCGGCCATTACAGTGCAAAAAATTGCTGGCGTTTTGGGCACAGTGCCAAAGCTTGCATGTCGGCAACGCGCTGCCGCGTTTGCAGCGGTGATCATGCTTCAGATCACTGCTCTTCTGAGTCTATTACCTGCTGCCTTTGCCGATGCAGTCACGCAGTTGATGATTCCAGTTGTCCGAAGAGGGTCGATGAGCAGAGTGTCCTAGGCATTATTCAACGCGACAGGTGCTCGCGCGCAGATGCTTATGCCCTAGTAGCAAAAAGACAGAGTGCATACGCAAATGATGTCCGCACCTCATCTCCTAAGGTTGAAAGGTTGAAGCAAGCTAAACAAAGTCGGTTGTTGCTGTAGTAGAGAAGGCTGTTACTGGGGCACTTGATCGCTTGATTAATACATTCAGCGATGCTTTGCAGCAAGTAATTTCCGCACAGGCTGTATCGTCGTCTGTAGATACTCTAACCCCGTCTACCTTCTTTATTTCCTATAAAACAATTGATAACATTCAACCTACCTCCTCTTCTGCGTTCACGCCTGTGGATGTAAACGATAATGACTCAATCCCTATTTCTACCGCATGTCAGTCAGATGTTGAGATGGCCTGCCAATCTCAGAAGCGTCGTGCCTCCTCTTCTCCTAATAAATCAGATCATCCGCATGTCAAAACTAAGAAAGGTACTCAAGGAATTGCAACGAAAACGCATGTGTTGAA
Organism: Amblyomma maculatum; assembly: GCA_023969395.1. NCBI lineage: Eukaryota > Metazoa > Arthropoda > Arachnida > Ixodida > Ixodidae > Amblyomma > Amblyomma maculatum. Next base: position 9,067 of record JAJIZL010047757.1, read on the forward strand.
AGAGCCTGTTGCTGCCTCATTTTTAAAGCAATAATCATGGCGGGAATCTCTGTACTCCAGAGGAAGTGTCACTCTATCTTATCATTTTTCGACTACCTGCAGCACCTTATTCTTTAAATTACCCCTGATATTATCTTACTGCAAGAAACTTGGCTCTCTCCTAATCGTCCTTTCACAGTTAAAAATTACCGTGTCCGTAGAGCTGATCGCCCATACGGCAGGGGCGGAGGCTTGTTAACATTGATTTCAATAAATCTAGTTCATCGTGCTAAAGTGGTTTATGAATTTATTGTGCCTGATTGTGACATACTTGCCGTTGAGTTAATTGTCCCGCAGTGTGTCCTGGTCATAATTGCAAATATCTACTTTCCCGCAGGCGTCCGTAGGACAGATTGTTTAGAAGCTTTGCTGACAATTAATTCAAATGTAGTTTTGTCTGGGGACTTCAATTCCCATCACGTCATATTTCGCGGTCCTGAAGTATTGTTTTAAGTTTTAGACGCAACTCGGAGATCAGAGTTTATTTTTCAGTCTGCCATTCAAAACAAGACTCCTTCCAGCTTGTGGAATGAAGAATCCGAAAAAGCCTATCGTCTGAGGAAAACCGCATGGAAGCGTCTAGCCCATAATCTGTGCCCAAACAACTGGATTAATTACAAATTCTTTGCAGCTTCGTTTAAAAGAACGATGTTCAAGGCTAAAATTTAATGCGAATCTGAACACCTATTTGTCTAACTTAGTCAACCGGAATTTTCTCTATAGATACAAGGAAGATACAAAAATTTTGCCCGTCTTTCATACCACACAGTCTACTGTATTGTCTAAAAAAGATGATATAGATCAATTGGAATCAACTGCCCAAGGCCTTCGGCGCGCTTTCAAGTTGAACTACCTTTTCTTCAGCCCGATTGTAGTTTGGTACAAACTTCACGGAGGTAACTATGTCTGAATTAATGTCTGTAGTTAATGGCCTGCAATCGGCTGCCTCTGGAGTTGACAGAATATCAGTTGCCATGCTGAAAATACTATTCAAAGACATTGCTTCGGACCTATTGCAGATTGTGAATTGGTCTTTAGAAAAAGCTTGGATTCCACAAGCTTGGAAAACATCGAAAATAATTTTACTACTCAAAGACCAGGCGAAAGGGTTTGATCTCGACAAATTTCGGCTGATTGCTATCACATCAAATTTAGTTAAGCTTATAGAACGGATAGTCTACTCTCGTCTCACAGATCATGTTCTATCCTTTCAAGGCTTTAGTGAGGCTCAGATTGGATTCCGACAGGGATGCTCGATTTGGAACGCACACGTAGACTTGGAGAGTCGTATTATTGTTGCCATGAGGCGAAAAGAGGTTTTAGCTCTAGTTACTTTAAATATTGCCAAAGCGAACGACAGCGTAGAATATAGCATTTTGCTTCATAAACTAGCTGGTCTACATCCTCTGTTATACATATTTGCGTGGATTAGGGAATTATTAAAGGATATATCATTCTTCTGCACGAAAGATAAATTAAATTTCAACACTTACACCCAGTCAAGAGGTGTACCCCAAGGAGCAGTCCTCTCGCCGTTATTGTCCAATATACTAATGCATGACATTCTTATTCACCCGGCCGTCAAAGTTTATGTGTATGCAGACGATATTGCTTTTTTTGCTTCTGTCACAAATATTCACAACCTATATCATTTGTTGCAAGATTATCTAAATGCTCTGGAGGTCTGGCTGGGCAGCCTATAAGGCTAACTTTAAATGTCAACAGATGTGCCGTCCTAGTATTCCCACAGACAACCCTCGCTAACATTTCCTTGTCTTATCATTCTGTCCTAATCCCGCAGGTTGATTCTATTAAATATTTTTTGTATATTATACGACCCACAGTTAGACTGGAGGCCTCAAATTAGAAGCCTTGTGCTTAAAGGTGAACGTGCCCTTGGACGGGTGTTAAAAAACAGCAATAAGAAATATGGTATGCGTCGGGACACCCTGCTATTGCTTTATAAAACATACGTACGACCAATACTTGAATTCGGCTCCATTCTCTTTTCTGGATGCCCAAGGTACAAGCTTGAACTGCTGTTCGTTTTGGAACGACGAGCTCTGCGCTTTTGTTTAGGTATGCCGAAATCAGTGGTCAATGCTTTGCTATACTTGGAAGCTCGGATACCTAATCTAAATTGGCGGTTTCAGCTTTTCACTGTGCGAACATATTTAAGGTCTTTCGAGCCTGTCCCTGGATTGGCTAACCCCATATTTACTTCGATCCCATCATACTTCTTTGATAATATTTGGCTTAAGTATAAGCTCCCTCAGGTTGTGCTTATTAATTCCCTGCTGTCGAAACTTTTCGTATCCATACCCTACTGAAAATTCCTGTATAAAATTCATACAGGAAATCGTATGCAGGTTTATTGTACAGGATATGAGATACAGGATTGTGGGCTATTTCAGGAAATTCCTGTACTGCCCAGAAAAGTCCGGAATAAAACCACGCGGAGCTCTGATAGCGGAATGTCCTGTATGGTTGATGGCCCTATCAGTAAAAACGCGTTGGCAGGCTGGAAAGGCATGCAACAATATAAGATAACACGACTACATTTAATAAAAATAAAAATAATATAAACAAAAAATAATAAAAATTAGCGACAAGTCTGGATTCGAACATTGGCCTTCATACTCCTGAAACGGACGTCTGAACCACTACTCTACTTATTTCTTGTCATTATTGCCTGATTTTTGCAAGACAACACAAACACACACCAGATTGATATAATAAGCCTGCCAGGGGCTGGCTTCGTCGTTCTAAAATTCCTTTAGATCCATCAAAGGTTCTACCTTTGGCAACCACTCAGGATTATCATCGAAAACTTCACAATCTCGATAAACCAATGGAGAGCCTCGCGGAAAAATATTCGTGCAGGACACAGATCAGGATCACAGTGATATCCTGCCATGCGTGAACGCCATATACTCTGGAGGCCCATTAGCATGATTGAATCATAGGGAACCCCCTCCTCATTTTGCGTGGGTAAGTGCCTTATTCCGTAAGGATTAACTAGTAAATCTTTCTTTATGGTTCTTTGAAGTACGTCCCAAAAATATATCCCTTCCCAACAGTGAAGAAATACATGATCTATCGTTTCTGGCTGCTTACAAATTAAGCAATGTGCACTCCACGGAAGAAATAAACCTTTTTCTTGCAAAAACACTTTCACTGGCAAAGTTCCAGTGTGCAACTTAAAAAAGAAAGTTTTAGCCGCTGCCGGCACCTTCATTCTCTTTACCCTCTTCAGTACATTCCTGCCAGGGCCTCCCCTGTATATGGCCTTATAGATGAGGTCCGGAAGAACAACGTCGCACAAATCTTCGTACAACTTTTTCTTTTTCGCAGTTGATAAATATTCTTTTGAAAATCTTGCAGAAAGAAATCGCACACTTTGAGCAGCTTCTCCAAAGTAATCAAAAATACAACCACTACTGCACGGCGGGCTATGGTTAAACTGGTTATGATTGAGTATATGTAGCTAATTTTGCTTTTCGTACTTTGTATATTTCTCTTGGCTTTCGAATTTGTGGCCGTAATTCACCGATCGCCCTTTAAACACGCTGAATCTTTTTCCAGGCTATCACGAGGGTTCACAAATGCTCCGTATCATTATAATGCGTCGCTTTATTGCAGGCAAACCTCAAGATATCATAATTTACTAGTGCTGATATGTTTTGTCATCGTCTACGAACGCTTGCAAGTTTTCCTACATACAGAGATATCCGGTGCAGTAATACTTGTAATACTGCATGCTTTAGCTTTTCATGCATCATCTGCATCATTATCAAAACGTTTTATTTCCACCGAAATGAGACTCCTTTTTAAACCCCCAACACGCACGCCTAAGGGAGCCCTACTCAGGAGCCTCGCCGACTAAGGTCTGGTGAAGATAGATTGTTTCTTCACGGCCTCAGCCGCCAGGCGGATGGCTTGTTGCTGTTGAGCGCGGTTCTCGTTCCGCAGCAAGGTCTCCCAGGCTTCTCTATTTTGCTCGGCGCCCGTGCTGCCAGCACATTCCCAAATTACGTGGTCTAGAGTGCCCCTCTTCCCGCAAGTTATGCAATACTGGTCTTTCTCCTATTTAGAAATTGTCACATATACTCAGAAGGGGCTTATATGATTTCCCCCTTGTAATGTTCTCCACGCAATTACCTCCTCGTTTCCGAGGGAACGGTCGGGTGGCGGATAGACCCTCCTGCTCAGCTTATAATGTTCCGTGATGTCGTTGTATGAAATCAAGCTATCTTTCATGTCTATGCGAGAGGGCTGCTCTACGGCCGCCCGGTGATAGAGAGCTCGGGCAAGCTCGTGTGCAGCCTCATTTCCTGCAATAGACTCGTGCGCTGGAATCCATATTATTCCCATATTACGTTCTATCGGCCTCGCCTCGAGGACGCGTTTGGCCTCTTCCGAGATTTTTCCTTTCCCAAAGTTCCTCACTGCTTTTTTGCTGTCACATAAAATTGTCCTGGCCTTGGTACCGACGCAAGCGAGCGCTATCGCCAGCTCTCTGCCGCTCTGGCATTTCTCGTGCGGCTCGAAGCCGCTACCATTAATGCTCCTGCCCCGTCGACAACCGCGGATACAGCCGCCCCGTGCTGTCCGCACACCGCGTCTACATAAGCCACCTGGTCTGCCAGTCGCTTCTTCATCTTCCTCTCCCAAGCCTTAGCCCTATGCTCTCGGCTTTTTTTGTTGTACTCGGGGTGCATGTTTCGCGGCATAGGTGGGACGCGTATCTTGGCCCTGATTTCTGGCGGGATGTTTACCATCTTGTGTGTGCTACTCTCTGGCCGGATTCCTACCAATTAGAGTATTGTTCTGCCCGTTTCGGACTGGCCGAGCTGTTCAAATTGGGATATTCTCACCCCCTCTGCCAGCTCAACCCATCTGTTGTGAACTCCCATTTTCTGAAGCCGCTCCGTCGACATGGATATCGGGAGTCCCTGAGCTCGCTTGACGCATTTCCCCAATATTCTGTCTATCTTCTCTATTTCTGTCTTGTTCATGTTTAGGTACGGCGTCGCGTAGCAGATCCGATTTATTACGCACGCCTGAGACATTTTCAGGAGATTCCTTTCTTTTAGTACTGTTCCCTTTACTGCTACTCTCCTGAATATGTATACTACTTGGTCTGCATATGTGGCTAATTTCTTTATGGTGTTGGTGTTGTTGCCCTTTTCGTTGATAAACATGCCTTGGATCCTCCTTTCCTCGGCCCTGGGCACTTCCAGGCCTTCCACCACCACTTTAATTTCTTCTTCTCTCTTGTTCCTGCCGTCGCTATTATATATAAAATGCTCTGTCTTATGCAGTGAACACACCAGGCCTCTTTCGGCCGCATACTTTACCACTACGTCTGCTGCCTTTTGCAAACTCCACTCAATTTCCGCGTCGCTTCCGCTATTCATTCAAATGTTTATGTCGTCGGCGTACATGCTGAATTTTATATCAGGGATCTTGTTTAGCATGGCCGGGAGACCTCTCATCGCTATGTTAAATAGGAAAGGGGACAGTATGGCTCCTTGCGGGGTACCTTTGCTGCCCAGCCTTATGCTGGGTGAATCTGCGTCCTGGAATTTAATCACTGCCTTCCTATCTTGGAGGAAGTCCTTGATATACTCGTATGTTCTCTTACCACGTTTACCTCCTCCAGACCTCTGAGGCCCGCCTCGTGTCGGACGTTGTTGACAGCCTTCCTGAGGTCAAGACCTAGGATTACCTTGGTATCTAATCCCTTCTTGTCTATAATGTCATGTTTTAGTCTGAGCACTACATCCTGCGTGCTGAGCTTAGGTCTACATCCAACCATCTCGTGCGGCCACATGTTTTCATCTTCCGTGTATCTCGTTAACCTCATCTGCACTACGTGCTCCATGCATTTCCCCACGCAAGACGTCAGCGAGATTGGTCTTAGGTTTTCCAATTTTGGTTCCTTCCCCGGCTTGGGGATGAGAGCCACCTCTGCCTGTTTCCATTCCTTCGGCAATTTACCTTCCTTCCATACTTTGTTCATGTATCGTGCAATCGCCTCTATCGAGTCGTCTAAGTTCCTGAGCATGACATTGTATATTTTACCTTTGCCAGGGGCCGCGCGAGTCCTTAGGCCAGCAATAGCTGCTCTGATCTCCGCTATCGTAATGTCCGCGTCCAGCTCTTTATTTTCCGCTCCTCCATATTCTGCCTGTTGCACTTGAGTCGCGTCCTTTATGTAAATGTCCCTGAGCTTGTCCATCAGCTGTTTGTCCGTCCCCTGGAATGCGTGTCTCGTTTTCACCTGGTTGACGCTCGCTACCTGTTTGGATTTGCTCGGGTCGAAGAGATGCCTCAGTATATTCCACGTCTTTGCTAGACTCATGCTCCTTTCCATGTCGTCGCACCTTGCGTACCAATTTTGCTCGTTCAGTTAGACCGCACACCTTTCCATTTCTTTCATGTGTCTGGCTAACTAGCGCCTTAAGTTTCTGTTCCATTTTCGAGATTTCAGACTCTTCTCGAGCCTTTCCTTCTCCTTCCACATGCTCATTAGTTTGCTGCCCATTATCTCTGGTACATCTTCCCCTTCGGCTACCGCTTCCGCGTCCCCGATATCTTCCCTCAGCTGTTTTGGCCAGTCTCCTATGTCTTGAATTTCCTTAGGTTTATGGCTTCTGCGAATCGGACGGAATTTGTCCCACTCCACAATTCCCGCCTGTTTGAGTTTCCTCAGCTTCACTCCTTCTCCCAGTTTCGTGGCCGCAATGAAGTGGTCACTGCCCAGATTTTCCATGGTGTTTACCCATTCTGTTCTGCCAGTATTTTTACTGAAGGACAGGTGCGGCGCGGTGTCTCTGCTTACACTGCTACCTACTCTAGTAGGCGCACACGGGTCGTTATACAAGGTTATTCCGAGGTTTTGGAACTCCTCAAGGAGAAGTGTACTCTTCGGATCTTGCCTTGCGTACCCCCATTCCTGTGTGCCACATTAAATTCCGCCACAATCACCAATGGGCTTGGCCCGGCCAGTTTGATGGCTTTTCTAAATATCGTTCTGAATATCATTTTCCTCTGCCTCGGGTTGCTGTAGATATTAGGCAGGAATATGCTTTTTTTTTCTTTTGCGTCCCGTGATCATTTCTATCAGAACCGCTTCTATGTCTCCCGTGCTCACGTCGTTCTTTAGTGTTGCTATATTCCTTCTGACCAGTGTGGCCACTCTGCATTTTTCACCCCTATCGCTACAGAAGCTTTGGTATCCGGCCAGTTTGACCCGACTTCCTCCGGTTTCCTGTAGCGCTACAGCAATAAGTTTGTCCTCTACTTGTTCCAAGTGCTGCTATAATAGCGCTCACTTCCGTCGGTACCCACAGTAATTGCATTGCCAAATGGTGGCGATCTTTTTCTTACGATTCCTGTCCATTATTGTGAAAAACTACGCGGTCCGTTTCGCCATCCTATCGGTGAGGCCTCTTAATGCCGCTAGAATCTGGTCCATTGAACCCTTAATGTTTTCTAGAGCGTTTAACCTTACATTCACTTCCTGCATCTGCGTTTCTAGCCTATCAATTTTGCTTCCAAATTTACTCGTTAGTTTCCTCTCAAGCGTCACAAGGGGTTCGGTCTCACCTGCCTTTCGTTCTATCGAAGGGGGTCTAGCCACCTCCATGTCCATTTTTTCCTCTGCATATTCTGTCACCGGTTTTGCCTCCGGCAGGATTTACGCTACCGCTTGTGTGGGAGGCACTACAGGCCTCGGCTTGTTGTTTACTAATTCTGCTATAATTTTCCTCAACTCCGCAATTTCCGTTCCTTGCCTTTTTGGTTCTGCCTCTTGTTTCCCTATATTCGCTTTCAACTCTGCATTTTCATTTTTCAGCGCTACAGTTTCTGGGCTAGCCTGGGAGACCTTGTTCGCGAAGCTTGCCGGTTTCTGGATTCCCGCCTTGGGTAGTTCCGGGTCCTCCCTGGAGGGCAGGCTCGGAAACGTCTTCTGATCCGTAAGTTCCGCCCCACACCGGAATCTCGAGGGCTTCCCGGAGCTGGACTTGGTCCTGGATATGGGCCTTCCCTTGGGCCCGTTCTTGGGGTGCGCTGCTCCGTCTTTCCCATCTTCTCGTCTATTTGCGTCTTTCGTCGCCACGTATGGCTTCCTATATATCTTCCTACACTTGCTGTCGCCCAGCATGGGGCATGGGGGCTCCCCCGCACAGCTGGCATACGGGGATGCACGTGTGTCCCTGCTCTGGGTTCTCCTAGCCACAGCCGCGGCACTTTATCTTCGTCGGGTCCGGGCACACGTCAGCTCTGTGTCTCTGTCGGCCGCACGCCACGCACACTTCCAGCTTCTTCTTGTATAACCAGCATTTCTTGAATGATCCCAGACACTTCACCTGCTCTGGAACCTCGCTTCGCTCGAAGAGAATCAGCAGCGAGCCGGAGTCTCCGAGTCTCCGTGCGCCCAATATCGGCGGGTTCGCGTCGCAGTCCAATGTTTCCCTGATTAGCTCCATGCTCATGGTCATAGGAATTCCTTGTATGACTCCCTTCCCGTGCCGTCCGGCATCGGAGCGTGGTTGTCCACTTCCACTGTCTTTCCTCTGATTTTCAGTTTCTTGGCGTCTTGGTACTTCACAGTCCTGTCCTCGCTCGCTGATGCAACGAGGATGGTTTCTTGAGTCATGTTTATCGAGACCACGTCTTCCTTTATAAGCACCTTCGGATCCACCCTGCTTCTTGCGCTAGTGCGTCTGCAACTTCGGCTTCTTCCACGTTCCCCCACCTCGCCGGTATTCCGCCTGTCAGTCTGAGGAGCAGCTTTATAGCGCCTTTCGGTAGGTCGATCATTTTTGTTTCCACCGTTTTCTCCGCTTTTTGCCTAGTTTAAGCCTGAATTTCATTAGGCTAGGTTGCTGCTGCACACTTCCATCACCGCCATCTTGTTCCGGCACGTACAGTCTTTGTCAAAAGTGTAGAGCCCAAGGGGTCTAGTTCTGAGCCATTTTGTGCGGCTTGTAATGGATCTCTAGTGTTTCATATTATCTTTATGGTAAGAACAGTTTTTGCCCTACCCCCTGCAATGGGAAGGACCTCCACTAATGCTAAAATAGCGCCACTACAAGGCTCGGAAGCAGACCACTCGGCCTCTACACTTTTGGCAAAGGCTATACCTTTTTCCTTCTCGTCTATACCAGCCGGTTTGAAAACCTGACTTTTCTGCTTCAGCTTCTGGTGCCGTCATGTCAACGCAATTCTGCTCTCGTTCCTTCTCGTCAATAGTCATCTCGGCGAGTTCCGGCGCCTTGCGTGCCTCGAGGAGTGCCCGACAACGCTGCGATGTTATACCTAACGTTAGGCAGAACGCTCGGCTTCCACGTGGCGGCCCGGAAATGGCGATAAAAACCAGAAAATGGGCCTGCCGTCAAAAAACCGGTATCCCTCTGAAGCTCCGTTGTTCTGGCGATCTTGAAGTCTGTGAGTCGTCCGCCTTCAATATATTCCGTCGTCGATCAAGTTCGTAGGAGCCAATGCGGAGCACGTCCGCCGGCGTCCGATGTCAACGCTGGAATCTTGCTTCACTTTCTACCAACGGAGCAGCGACGTCAATGAATACACTCCCGGCTGAGTGGTTTCAATAAATTTCGAGAAAGAGTCGCCCGGTGTGTGACAAATCCGTGCATCTTTCGATGGCCAGCGATGTTTCTTATTTTTTCTCGAGCATATTTTTGTCCTCACTAGCGAAACGATATGTTCGTGCTCCCACTTTCGCGTTGAAGGCGGAAGATCTTCAGTCGCAGGTATGAAGATGAACCGCAAGATCGTACGAGCTGTAACGACTGTTGCACGCGCAAAAGCGACGCGATGCGCGTATATACTTGCAAGCGCACACTTCGACGGCTTCATCGGTCGACCCGGCTTCTGTTCAGAAGCGAAAATACTCTGCCCAGTATCAGTTCCAGAAATTACGGGTTCGTCCGGTTTCGTCCGGTTTTTAGTTAATTGATACAGGCTGAACCGCCATGAAACCGCGCGGAGCTCTGATTCCGGAAATTTCTGTATGTCCGTGGCTCTCGTTTCAGAAAAAAATATGGATGTCAGGGTGGGAAAAGTGTGCAGAGCTATAAAATAACGCGACTACATTTGAAAAAGAAAAAAAAAACTCTTAAGAAATTATTAAAAATTTACAAGCCGTGATTCGACCTTCAGTTCTCACTATCGACAAGCACACACTCTAACTACTACACCACGGCGAGAAATGGATATGTTGGTTATATTTCTGTTTATATAGTAGACATTGCTCTTTTGTAGTTTTTTGTGGGGTGTAGAATTTGTGGTCGTATTTAACCGATCGCCCTTTAAACACGCTGAAACTTTTTCCTGGCTATCACGAAGAGTTATCCGTTTTCCACATTTTTACAATGCATCGCTTTCTTGAAGCGAAACCTTAGAATGTCGCAATTTATTAGTGCTGATGTGTTTTGTCATCGTCTTCGAATGCATGTACTTTTTGCTACATACAGATATATGCGGTGCACCAACACTTGTAATACTGCTTGTTTTAGCTTCACCTACTGGCAGCGGAGCAGCGTTGTCAATGCATTCACTTCCGACCAAGTGCTTTACATACGTAAACACTCGAGGAAGCGACGCCCGATGTCCGGCTAATCTGTGCATATTTCGATGGTTAGCGAGTGTTTCATTTATTTTCGAGCGTATTTTTATCCGCGCTAACGAAACTCTAAGTTCTTGCACTTCCGCGTTGAAGGTGGCAGATCTTCAGTGGCAGACATGAAGATGCACCGCAAGATTGTACAAGCTGAAGCAACTGTTGCACGCGCAAAAGCAACGCGATGCGCGTATGTATACTTGCTAGCACACATCCACGGCTTCCTATCTTCTAGGTATTTGGGAAACAACGCGCACTGCACACATACAGAAAAGTTGTAATGTATAATTGTATGGTTTCATGCTTATTTAGCGCGCAGGATTGTTTCGATGTGGTCATTCTGGTTGAGCTTCACGATCCAGCCGGCTTGTGTTGATAAGCGGAAGTACTCTGTCCCGTATCAGTTCCATTCATGCTGAGTTTGTCCGGTGTCAGTTATTCCGGACTTCACCTGTCCTGTATATGAGCTCAACACGGGACTGGTCCGGACTGTTTCTTATCCATACCGGTCTGGGATGTCCTGTATAAGCTACATACTGGAAAGTATCTGTCCTGTATTAGCTCCATACCGGACCGGACCATCCGGATTGAGATTCACACCGGACATGTCCTGTCGTGCATAAACCTGTTTAAGCTTCATACAGAGCTGGCCACACCGGTATGAAATTTATACGGGATAATACAGGACCGATTAAAACCCATTTAGCGCGGTACGGGATTTTCACTAGGGTAACCTCTTTAGAACAAGTTAACCACCGGCGGTCTGGTACTATCTCATTTGATGACACCCTCCGAGGGAATGCTAAGCATTTGTTTGCCAATGTATTAAATGCCCTTATAGAAGATTACCTAGACAATTTTCCGAGCCATGTTGCCATTTTTACAGATGCTTCTCAGCAGGATGAAAAAGCAGCTATTTGCATATACTCCCAAGCTCTTGACTGGAGGTTTTCATTTCGGATCTCAGACTATATGCCAATCTTTGCTGCTGAGTTTCTGGCCATTGAATTGGCCTTGATTAAAATCCCTAGTAATATTTCTAATGTTAATTTGCTTTCTGACAGCCTATCCTTGTTGTCATCACTCGAACATTCGAGGGACACTGCTTTGCCATTCCCTTTATTTCTTCCTCCTCACATGTCAGATTTGCGTTTTCAATGGGTCCTTCGCCACTGTGGTATTACATATTGTTACGGGGTAGTTCAGCTTGTAGCAGAGGGCGGACACGGAAGACAAGGCTTTCAAAACAGAAGTTTTCTGCAGGCACCAGCCGACGCTGTTGAACGTCGTCTTCTCTTCAACTCACGAGAGTCTTCTTCTTTCCTTATGCGTATGCACCGCCTAATGTGACACTACCCCGCCGGCTGAAAAGCACCGTCCCGGTGTGTACTAGCATCCAAACCAGGGTCCATGTAGTACGGCTTTAGGCGTGCAACATGGACCGTTTCAGTGCGTGGTGTAGAGGCATGGCGGGTGGGATGCAAGGGCGCAATTTCGTATGTCACTGGTGTCACTTGTCGTAAAATACGGTAGGGTCCTGTATAACGGGGCAAAAGTTTTTCCGAGAGGCCAACGCGGCGAGCTGGGGTCCAAAGCAGCACGAGAGAGCCGCAAGAATACTCGGTGCTGCGATGACAGGAATCATAGCGACGTTTCTGGGAGTGCTGAGAGGCTGCGAGTCGCTTGCGAGCAACAACGCGAGCAGCATCAGCTCGGGCTATGGCGTCACGAGCATTTGAGCTGGCAGTGGTGACAGACGGGAGCAGGCTGTCAAAAGGAAGCAGAGGTTCACGGCCGTATAGAAGATAGAAGGGGGAGTAGCAGGTAGTGTCGTGACGCGACGAATTGTAAGCGAATGTCACAAATGGCAGCGTTATGTCCCAGTCACGGTGGTCATCAGAAACGTACATAGACAACATGTCAGTCAGTGTCCGGTTAAGGCGTTCGGTAAGCCCGTTCGTCTGTGGATGGTAGGCAGTCGTGAAAGAATGACGAACGTTGCACAGCCGTAGGATCTCATCGACTATACGAGCCAGAAAGCAACGGCCACGGTCGGTGAGCAGTTGGCGGGGAGCTCCATGGACGAGTATAACGTCGTTGAGGAGGAAAGCAGAGACATCAGTTGCACAACTGGTTGGTATTGCTCGTGTGACCGCGTAGCGTGTGGTGTAATCAGTGGCCACCGCAATCCATTTGTTCCCCGATGCGGACAGTGGAAAAGGCCCTAGAAGATCCAGACCCACTCGAGAAAATGGGTCTATGGGGATGTCGATTGGCTGCAGAAGTCCAGCTGGTAAAACTGATGGCTTTTTCCGGCGTTGGCAGCGGTCACAAGCAGCTACGTAGCGGCGGACTGGCCAAAAGAACCGACAGCGCACACTGTCGTATGTGCGAGAGACGCCTAGATGACCCGCTGTAGGAACGTCGTGAAGCTGTTGAAGGACGGCTGAGCGTAGGTGCTGAGGGACTACTAGTAGAAGGTCGGGGCCATCAGGTCGCATATTGTGCCGATATAAGGTGCCGCCGTGGAGCACAAACAAACGAAGGGAAGGGTCATGGCGATCGGCGCTGAGGCGATTGATAATTTCGCGAAGCTGAGGGTCCTGGCATTGCTTACGGTGAATGTTGGAAAAATCAGAGATAGAGAGCACGCAAGCGTCATTGTCACATTCAGGTTGATTTGGCGGGTCGACTGGATCACGGGACAGGCAATCGGCATCTCGATGCAACTGGCCAGACTTATAAACTACTGAAAAATTGTACTCCTGAAGGCGCAAGGCCCAACGTCCAAGGCGGCCAGTAGGGTCTTTGAGTGTAGAAAGCCAACACAGTGCGTGGTGGTCAGTGACTACTGTGAATGGCCGCCCATACAAGTAAGGGCGGAACTTTGTAATGGCCCAAACTAGGGCTAAGCACTTACGTTCAGTGATGGAATAATTTTGTTCGGCCGCAGAGAGGAGTCGGCTGGCATAGGCGATGACGCGAGGTAAACCGAGCTGACGTTGTGCGAGAACGGCACCAATTCCATGACCACTTGCGTCGGTGCGTACTTCTGTGGGCGCTGACGGATTGAAGTGAGCCAACACTGGCGGACCGGTGAGGCGGGCAATAAGAGCGACGAAGGCGGCCGATTGTTCGTGGCCCCAGGTAAAGGAGACCTCTTTTTTCAGAAGCTGCGTGAGCGGACGGGCTATTTCTGCGAAGTTTGGTACAAATCGCCGGAAATATGAGCAAAGTCCGAGGAAGCTACGCACGTCGCTGCTAGATTTCGGTATAGGGAAATCCCTTACAGCGCGAATTTTGTCGAGGTCCGGCTGGATGCCGTGGGTTTTGACTAAATGTCCTAGGAGCTTGGGTTCCCTGCGACCAAATGTACACTTCTTGGAGTTCAACTGAAGGCCAGCTCGTCGGAGGACGCCAAGAAGAGCGGAAACACGATGAAGGTGGCCTTCAAAGGTTGATGAAAATACGATGACGTCATCGAGGTAGCACAGACATGTGGTCCATTTGAGCCCACGTAATAGGGAGTCCATCATACGCTCGAATGTCGCAGGGGCATTACATAAGCCGAAAGGCATCACCTTGAATTGGTAGAGGCCATCCGGGGTGAAAAAGCCGTCTTTTCACGATCTCTTTCGTCAACAGAGATCTGCCAATATCCAGAACGGAGATCGATGGAGGAGAAGTAGTTGGCACCATGCAAGCAGTCGAGAGCGTCATCGATTCTTGGAAGAGGGTACACGTCTTTGTTATCTTGTTTAGGGGTCGATAATCAACGCAAAACCTCCAGCTGCTGTCTCTTTTTGACGAGTACTACCGGAGACGCCCAGGGGCTGCTTGACGGCTCAATAATGTTGCTTGCCAACATTTTCTCTACTTCTTCCTGAATGATCCTGCGTTCCGAAAGAGGAACTCTGTAAGGCCGTCGATGAATAGGTCGGGCATCTTCAGTATCAATACGATGTGTGACGACGGACGTTTGGCCCAAGGATCCGTGACCGAAATCAAAAATGTCGCTGTATGACCGCAAAAGGCCGACAAGGGCGCTGGCATATTCGGGACGCAGGTCAGAGGCAACAATTGCTGAGATGCGGTCCTCCGGACTATGTGATGCGACAGGTTGTGCAGGTACGTCGGCGTGACGGTCGGACAGCACTGCAGAAATAGTAAAGCTGGACAAAGGCGACAGCTCGGCAAAGAAACTGCCCTCCGGGAGAACTTGCGAAGACACACTGAAGTTGAGTACGGGAATGTAGGTGAGGTTATTCTCGACGTGTACAATGTTATGAGGTAGGACGATGTTGCGCTGTAGAGTGACGTCGGTGATGGGGTTGACAACGTAGTCGCCGTCAGGATCGGGGGGGAAAAGGTGACATGGGCACGTATACTGCCGCCTCGGGAGGTAGGCGATTAAATGTACTGGAGCGGAGGCGAGGCTGGGAATGGTCAGCACTGGGGTCGTGAACACAATAGGGCAGGGCTAGGCGCAGAAGTCCGGAGGAACAGTCAATGAGAGCGGAAGGGGCTGTTAAAAAGTCTAGGCCTAAAATCACGTCTTGAGGACAAGTAGTAAGGACGGCGAAGAGCACAGGGACGTGGTGGCCGGCGATGCTAACGCGTGCAGTGCACATTCCGATGATGGCAGCAGTGTTTCCATCAGCAACACGAACTGTATAGGTGTTAGCGGGCGTAAGAACTTTTTTGAGGCGCTGGCGGAACGACGAACTAAGAACTGAAATATGGGCTCCAGTGTCAATGAAAGCGGGCACAGGGACTCTATCTACGAGGACATTGATCAGGTTGCGGCGTGGTGCGATGGTCGAAACACAGTTGGCTCTCCGGGTTGGTAACGCAGCGTCACGTCCGGGCGCTGCGTTGCCTGCGTTGCCATGGCCCACTTTATCATCTTCGGTCATGAAGGTATTCACCTTTCGACACAGTGCGAGAACGTCCTGCATGTAGGCCAGGTATGACTCGGTTGACGATTGAGCCCGAGTAGCCAGGTCTTTTTTGGCTGCCAGAGCTCGCCCAATTGGTTTGCCGAATAAGTCCTGCAGTTTTTGTTTGCAGATGTCCCACGTAGGCATCTCCTGTTCGTGATTGGTAAAGCAGGTCTTCGCCGTTCCCGCCAGATAGAAGATTATGTTTGCAAGCATTATGCTGGCATCCCACCGGCTATTCTTGCTGCATCTTTCATATTCGTCGAGCCAATCTTCAACATCCTTGTTGTCTTCGCCGTTAAAGATAGGCAGATGACGGATTTTGGTTAAAACCATAGGGGCAGCTGGAGTTTCCGTAGCGGGTGATGCGTCCTGGGATGCCATGCTTACTGTGGTAGTCGGTGGGGTGAGCTCAGGAAGATGACGTCCACTGCGCAGGTTTCTGGCGCAGAAATACGAGGAGCTGTAGCAAAGGGAATCGAAAGTACCTCCACCAAGGTGTTACGGGGTAGTTCAGCTTGTAGCAGAGGGCGGACACGGAAGACAAGGCTTTCAAAACAGACGTTTTCTGCAAGCACCAGCCGACGCTATTGAACGTCGTCTTCTCTCCAACTCACGAGAGTCTTCTTCTTCTTTCCTTATACGTATGCACCGCCTAATGTGACCATATAATGAAAGGGCAGACTTTTTAGCAAAATCTGGTCTTGATGGACCTCTTGTCACATGCATACCTAATACCGTTTACTTAACTCTAGCACGATTTCAAAATTTTCAACGTTTCCATAACCTCAGCAACGAGCCTCTGCTTTCTGCACCAGATTACCAACACCTCAATGGCCTTGGCGTGGCGGCATGTGTGTTTCAAGGCTATGTGAAGTGTCTGCGACTCTCTTGCGCTGCAGATTGCCGAACCTAAATCTGCATTTATGTCGTTCGGGGCTATCCGCTACTAATCTCTGTGAGCCTTGCAAAGAAATTGAATCTATAGATCAATTTTGTCTCTTCTGTTGGAGGTTCGCATCTCTGCGCAAAATTTACTTAGACTCCCCTTTTGAGATTAGGTTTTCCACTAACCATTCCAGTTCTCCTCTCCTTCGGGGCAAGCGTCAAGGGATATGCCTTAATACCAGTGTGCGATTCTATTCATGATTACATAATTTGAACAGGTAGATTCATATGCTAGGTATAAATTCATTACTTTTTCTTTGTTTCCAAATTCTAGTTAAACACCCATATTTATCTGAATACTCCTGTCCTTGAACATATATATTTACAATCTACAATGTACCCTGGCCAATCCCCCGCCGTGGGTATGTGCCATTTTGTCTAAGGTCATCATCATCATCATCATCATCATCATCATCATCATCATCATCATCATCAACATAAAGCGGAGCCCTCCATCACTGATTATGTGCGATAGTGCTCTAGCATAGCCACCCCCCATAGGCAGCCATCTCACAGATACTCATAGTGTGACTTGCTTGCGTAAATACACTTCCGTGCTCAATCTCAAGCAGGTTGGAACACGATCTGTAACGCACTTGTTGGGCAGTCACGGTAGAAGTCCGCAATCTTGCCTGACGTCCTTGCAGGCGTTGCTTTACGCATTGACTCCTGACCAATGGCGAGCTCAAGTTCCGACCAGGATTTCGTGCTAAATCCAGCAGACGTTCTATTAAAATCACTTTCGCACTACTGAGGCAATTTGGGGGCCCGCAATGTTTGCCTTACAAGCCACCGCTTCACTAAGTTTTACAGGGACGCAACACCGTGGAAACGCCTCAATAAGCTCTTTAAGCCATTGAATGAAAGAAGAGGCGCAGAAATGACGTCCGTTAGGAAAGACCGCTCATTATTTTACTTCCTTACAATCAACGACCCAGGAACATCGGTTGGGCTGCTTAAAGAAAAGGCCCGCCGCTCGTTAATAGATTTCATACGATGTGTCATAATGGATGGCTTCATATCATTTCTTTAACATACAGAGTTCATTAACGTGCGCAGATTAGCCACAGGACACGTGCGTCTCTAACTTTAGAGCTAGTTCATCAGGGAATGGTTAGCTGAGACAGCGTAGGAGTGGCTGTTAACATCAAGCGGTGGGTTCGTCTTTACATATTGTAGTTCTATACCATGAACTGACAATGCACAGGGGTTTCATCGCAAGGAATCATTTATTTTGCCAAGCCCAGCGTCTTATTTCAGTCTTATTTATAGTGAACGTTTCCTCTACTTCCCTGGCTGGATGATGATTTTGCTGCTGAGCTACCAGGTTCGTTTTCTTTAACCGGCAGAGGTAGTTGAACCGATGCATATCTTCAACTGGCCATCCTTGCTGCTTCTTGCGGCTCAAGCTCGCTCTCCTCATTCGAACCCAGCGTTGGCCAGGACGTCACTGCCTCCGCGTTTTTTGAATGAAATGCTTCGTAATTATTGAAACTCTCAATGTTGTTGTCTCTTTCGCCAGCAGTCAAATCACTACCTGCAGAGCTGTTGTCCCATCTGCTTCGTTTAACTCGGGTGCGCCTTGCACTCTCCTCTGGTATCACGTTTCGTGCCTCCTCAGGCGTTGAGGTGTAGCGGCTGCGCCCCCTCGACGTCTGACGAAATATTATCCTCTTAGATGTCTCAGACATATGATGAATTTCTTGTGGCTGCATGCCTTGGCTGCCTTGCGCACCGTTGGAGTCAACCAGCCTCTGTCGCTGGTTGTAAGGCAAAAACCTCACGGCCCCGCGGAAGGCTCGTTCATTTGGAAAAGCTGGCGGTACAGGCGGCAGGGGTTGGTGCCATGTGGCCTTGTTGCTCATCGTGCAGATAAAAGGTGCCTGTACCCGGCGGCCGTGTGCCATCGCAGACGGGTGGAACCCACACTGCAGGGTCGAGTCCAAAAGTCTCCACCTTCGGCATGGTATAGTTCATCGTAACAAACGCTTCGTCGTGTTCGGTTCCTTTTCTTTCTCTTCGTCGCATCCTACACCACACGTCTCGCACTTCTTCGTCTTCTAGCTTTGAATGGCACGGCTGAAAATACGATATTTTCGCAAGTTCTTTCTTTGAAATGGTATGCAATTAGTAATCATCGACTCCATAGCGATATTAGCCGACGACGCAGGTGAAAACCTGTTCTAAAGGATTTAGGGGAACAATTCCCAGTTGATAATAATTAGTTCCCATTTGAATTCCTACTGGCTTCAACTGGAGCTGGAATATTTATTAAACCCAGCAAATAATAACTGATTATCTTTTACCGCATTTTTGTTTCACTCTAAGCTGCCTCAGTGCAAGTAATGGGCAGGGTTGAACTCACGAGAGGCATTAGAAAAAAACAGCGGTCTAATCCATACTCCCGGATTATTACACTGCAGGAATGCATAACGCATAAGTGCTGGCTAGTGTCCTGCTGCCATAGGAAAAGGCGGTCGCGTTCTCGGCGATCAGCAGCAGCGTTGAAGGCTCGCCTAATGGTTACTCTATGTGGTGAGGTAGCGTCTAAGCAAGATAGTTTGCAGTTGACGAATGAGATATCCGCAACGAAAATAGTTGTTCAGGCATAAGCGCCGAGGTAGGTGTGTACAGAATCTGGCTTTTTCACAAAGTGTAGCGCCCATTGAGGAGGAGCGGAAATTTGTCTGCTGCTGGTTGAAGACGACTTAGGGCGAGCCAAAGCAACCGCGATGAGCTTCTGCGCCTGTGAAGTGACGATTTGTGTGCTTGACAGCTATCACCATCTGTCTTTTCACGCAGTTTAAAATACTTCCCATACATAATCTTTACTCTTTCACTTGGCCAGAAGGTACAAGAAAGTTCTACATAACAATGAGGCCCTTATCACGAGCATTGCAAATTTAAGTTTAAGGGAGTTTCGGTCTACATCCCGGTCGCCAGAAATTTGGAAAGCTCCTTTTTTACGCACAACCTTAAGCCGTCAAATGTTGGAATTTTCACTTCCATCGTTACCTAATTATCTCCACACTCACATATAAATGCAGAAAATGTTAGTATGTCAACGTTCAAGACAGGTTTTGCGTCATAAGAGAGATGGTACCTTCGTTAAGAATTGTATAATGATGACGATTTCTTTTTCCTTGTTTTGTCCATACTGTATATATGTATTGTATTCATTACACTGATTGAGCAATTTTTTAACATGCAAATGCAGCTTTCTTATTTTATTATGTTAACTTCACTTCATGCAATGTCCTTGCACATTTATGCTTTCTATAAAAGGTTGTCCTGCAGATTATGCACTGCTTATGTAAACATTCGCGATCGCTGTATGCTGTATTGTACGACCGCGTATGCCTTGTACACAGGGGCTTGAACCACGTCAAGTGAAGTGTTTTTCACTTTTGTTCGAACCCCTGCCGCTTTGACGGAAATAAAAGTAAGACCTGAATTGACCATTGACAAAATGTATTATCACCAGTGCTTGGCGCTCTCCAAAGCGGCACTTATTCGAGTTCAGGATTACAGCGGCGTTATGAAAACAGTTCAAGACGCGGACTAGACGGTCATTGTGCTTTTGAAAGGATTACCCAAATATGACGACATCGTCAGAGAGCAAAGAGAAATGTCCCATTTTAAGCCGCGCAGAAATGTGTCCAATAATCGTTCAATGTGGTAGGCGCGTTGCACAGCCTGAATGAAATAACATTACACTAAAAAAAAACATCTGGCGTGAAAAACGCCTTCTTTTCTTTATCCATAGGGTCCTCTGGAATTTGCCAGTAGCCAGATCTGAGGTCGAGACATGAAAAATATGATGCACCAGAGAGGCAGTAGAGGGGGTCATCTATGCCAGGAAGAGGATAGACTTCCTTTTTCTTAAGAGAATTGAGACGTGGATAATCCACACAAAATCGCCATGAACTGTTTTTCTTAGGCACGAGAATGACAGGAGCTGCCTAAATGCTGGATGGCTCCTGTACCACCTTGTTCCGTAGCATGTCCTCCATTTGCACATGAATGTCTTTGAGCTCAGATGTGGACACGTGATACGAATTTTGACAGATGGGACGAGCTGAACCAGTGTCGATTGTATGATGGGTCCGAGACACAGAGCGCGAGGTTGGTCCATTTCTTTGAGATATGTCAAACATAGGCAAGAAGGATAGAAGAATATGCACAAGCGTACGGCATAGAGGTGAGCTCAGATCGGCGGTGATCATGTCGAAGAGTGAAGTTTCTGGCCGGAGGTACGGGGGCCGTCGTAACATCTGTGACCAAAGCACCGACGCAGGACGTATCGGGTCCATTTGAGGCACGCTTAACCGCGGTTGGAAAACTGCAGGCTCGCACAATGTGTTCATTATGCATAACGAGGCACTACCGTAGGGAACGGGGATCATACAATCAGGAATAATAACATAGTTTTGAGGTATACTACTGAACTTGGTGCACCACTCCCTGAAGTGTGGTCCGATCAGTAAATGGAGCGGACACTTGGACTAACATGGCAGACAAGGGTGGATCTACTGTGTCTTCGGTAATACTAAAAACAGTTTTTTCGTTACGGCAGCTTTCGAAAAGACTGAGCAGGTGAACGTCGTCAAACTTGACCTCTTCACTTCGGCGGTCCACGGTAGCGCCACGAAACTTCAAAAAGTCCATTCCTAATATGATGTCATGCGAAGAGTGGTGTAGGACGATTCGTCTTGAAACATTGCACTACCCACATACACATCTACACTGCACACGCCCAGAGGCCGCAACGCCTCTCCACTCACACCAGAAAACGTTGAAGCACTATCGTATTCAAACATCACTTTGCGTCCCATGAAGCAGCGAAACTCGATACTCATCACTGACACAGTCGCACCCGTTTCCACCAAAGCTAATGTACACACACCATCAATGAAGGCACGAATTTTTTTGTTGAGCATTACAGTTGAAGTAGGAATACTGGCGCACAGCCCATTTCCAGCTGTCTCACCACCATTGGTCGCTCTGGTTAGGATTCCTGACGCGGTGATACGGAGCGCCGCCGTAGTGATGGGGAATGGCGCACACAGAAAGCAGGTGGAGGGGTAACACTTCGATCAGATGCGGGGAAATGGTTGCACAGATACTTGTTCGAGACGTTCAAGCAGTACCGCCGCGTAGCATTTGATTTCCGTTAAACAGGTCCGTATTGCGGATTTTTGGGTCATGTTGTAGGCGACAGGCGGTTATAGCTTGGCGGCAGTCTACTGGGGCAGTACTTGGCGATGGCACCTTTCGCGGCAGAACGGTAGCAGATCGTCGCTTGAGGTAGAGAATGCTGCTATTCATAAGAGCCAAGAGCAGCAGGACGCGTCATATTTGTCACTGAATTCTCGTACTGCTGAGTAATCCTGGTAGGTCGGATTGAACATCGCTAATTACGTGACGCGAAGTCAGACATTTGGGCGTCTAGCATCGACGAAGTCGGGTTTGCGAAATACAAAGGTTGATAGTCAATCGAAGCTGCAGCTCGAGAAGCTTGGGAAGAAGGCAGCTCTGCAATGGCTTGTGGCGGTGAAGCCGACCCTGTAGGGAGCGTTTGGCCAAATACCTCAGGAGATTCATGCCGGGCAGATGGGTTGCGGTGTAAAAGTTCTTCACACAAGATTTGTCGGAAAGTTGAAGGAAGATCTAGAAGTGCATACACATCTAGGCTGGTCACGGTAGGCAAGTTGGTCAGCCGCCCAAATTGTGGCGCAGTACGACGTGTTTTGAGGGCTTGAAACGCGCAGATGTGTCCGATGTAATCGGAGGCAGCATCAAAGTTGTCTTTGGCGATTAAGAAGTTGTACACGTCATCCGCGATGCCCTTCAAAAGGTGGCCGACTATCTTCCCCGGGAATGTTTGATTTGACGCATTTGGATAATTGGACGATCTCTTCAGTATAGGTGGGGCATGTTTCACCGCGAAATTGAGCTGTTTGGGCAAGAGTCTGGTCAGCCCGCTTTTTGCTCGAACAGAATCGCCAAAACGATGTCGTCAAGTTGTTTTCGTTATTCTCAAAGCAAACAATCGCTGTATGAGTTAGGAAGAAAACGACATTGGTGACAGGGTCCCACCGGTTGTACCGACAAACTCATTGGTGATGCGTTAACCACTTCTCTATGCCCTCACCTTCTTCTTCTGGAAACGACCGTGGTTCTCGGTAAAGCTGAGGCAGAACAGGGCTGGCGGGGGCAGTCCTATCACCAGCCTGACTTCCAGCGTGGCAGAGTGCACCGTTGGAGTCGGTTGCGTGCTCCATGATTGTCGGAATTGGTCGCAGCCCAGCAAGGCGACGACTACGGTGAAGCTCCGGCTTCTCTTGCAGCGTCGTTGGTATTGAAAAAGGGGTCGAACCGAGCACCGCCCATTAAGTTGTTACGATGAAGTAGGAAGGGGGTGACTATTTACTGTGCAGATGGGAGCGGAACATGGAGAGGCCTACTTCATGAAAACTCCCTGTTGGGAATTTAGGCGCAAAAAAATACAAGGACCGCACAGGCGACACACACACACACACACACACACACACACACACACACACA
>JAJIZL010047759.1:0-27472 GCA_023969395.1 Amblyomma maculatum
GTTCCCGGGTTCGAACCCGACCTCGGCGGCTGCGTTTCGATGGAGGCGAAACGAAGTGGCGTCCGTGTGCTGTGCGATGTCAGCGCACGTTAAAGATCCCCAGGAGGTCGAAATTACTCCGTAGCCCTCCACTACGGCTCCCCTTTCTCTCTTTCCACTTTCACTCCCACCTTCCTACCTTCCCGTACGGCGCGGTTCAGGTGTCCACAGAGCAAGTGTGACAGATACTGCGCCTTTCCCTTCCAGTGAACCAACCAACCATTAAGAAAATAGCAAGGAGAGATAAGAATGACTTCCTGACCATGCAGTTCCAAGCAGTTGAGGACAATAGCCAATTAAGGAACACAAGAGCTCTGTATAAGACAATCAAAGATATCAAAGGAAGATTCTGTACTAAGCTGGGCGTGATAAAGGACCAACGAGGCAAGGACCTCATTGAAGCCTCAGAGATAAAGAAGAGGTTGCAGGAATACACAGAAGAACTGTACAAGAAGGACCCGAATGTGCAAACCCAACATAAGACGGTTGTGATTACTGATCTCGAGCCGGGCATCCTGAAGAGTGTAGTTGAATGAGCCTTAGCCAGCCTTGATAAGAACAAAGCTAGCGGAATTGATGGCATTCCAGCTGAGTTGCTTCAAAACCTCAACCATGACGCTGTTAACATTATGCATACATTATGTCAGAAGATTTGGACAACCTTGAAGTGGCCACAGGATTGGAGGAGGTCAGTTTACATCCCCATTCGAAAGAAAGGCAGTGCCAAAGATTGTTCCAACTACCGCACGATCGCGCTTATTTCGAATGCTAGCAAGGTGATGTTGAAAATCCTCCAAGGTAAGCTGCAGAAGTATGTGGATCGGGAGCTTCCGGACGTGCAAGCTGGGTTTCGCAAGAGCAGAGGAACTAGAGACCAAATTGCCAACCTTCGCTGGATCATGGAAAAAGCAAGAGAGTTCCAGAAACCCATCTACTTCTGCTTTATTGACTATGCGAAAGCGTTTGACTGCGTAGATCATATCAGATTGTCGCAAGCTCTCCAAGAGATGGGAGTTCGAATTCACCTCATCTGTCTCCTCAGGAACCTGTATGAAGGGCAAGAGGCCACTGTCAGAACTGGGCATGGTCATACTGATTGGTTTCCGATAGAGAAAAGAGTGAGGCAAGACTGCATACTGTCGCCCTGCCTATTTAACCTATATGCAGAGTGCATCATGAGGAAGGCCGGTCTGGACAAGTCTTCAGCAGGAGTGAAGATTGCTGGAAAACGTATCAACAACCTTAGATATGCGGATGATACCACTATAATGTCAGAAAGGAAGTGGAACTCAAGAGACTTCTGATGCGCGTACAAGAAGACAGTGAGAAGTTTGGGCTTAAACTGAGCATTAAAAAGACAAAGATCATGGAGTCTTGCCCTATCAAGTCCTGGAGCATCAATGGACAAGAAGTGGAAGCTGTGACAGATTTTCTGTTCTTGGACTCCAAGATTACCTAGGAAGGCGACTGCAGCTATGAAATTAGGAGACGCCTGCTTCTGGGAAAGAGAGCAATGGTTAGCCTTGACCGCCTAGTAAAGAGCAGATACATTAGTCTGCCAACCAAAATCCGTATAACTCGTGCTATGGTCTTTCCAGTTGTGATGTAGGGATGCGGGAGTTGGACTGTGAAAAAGGCTGACCGCCGAAGAATGGACGCGTTTGAATTGTGGTGCTGGCGAAGACTCTTGAGAGTTCCTTGGACTGCCAGAAGATCAAATCAGTCGATATTGTCAACCATAAACCCTGACTGCTCATTGGAGGGTCAAATTCTAAAGGTAAACCTTGGCGACATAGTTGATGTTGGGAAAAGTTGAGGGTCGCCGGAGAAGGGGTAGGCAGCGAACGCGATGGTTAGATGGCATCCTCGAGGCACTGCAGATGAAGTTATGTGATGTTAGGAAGATAGTGAGAGACCGGAAAGCGTGGCGTGAGATGATCCATAGGGTCACGAAGAGTCGGACACGACTGAACGACTGAACTGAAATACTTTATTGATCTATCCTGAGGAATTATTTGTTGCTGATACACTACAGACAGCCTTACAGGCTCTTTTATATTGCCAGGCTATATTATATTGAATTATATTACATATTGAATATTGAATTGAATATAATGAATTATATTGAATTTATAATACAGGCTATGTTATATTGAAAACAATGACAGCGCTCTTGTTCACATTTAATGTGAGACGCATGCCACACAACCAATTCTCAACAGAATTTAGGTACTTTTGCAAGCGGAGATAAAGGCATTTAATTCTGACGCAGCTGCAAAAAAAAACGCATTATTATCTGCAATAACGTAAGTGCGGACATCATGAATAACTGGAATTGAGCTGAGAAGTATGTTGAAAACAACAGGTGAGAGGACTGCTCAACTTCCCTGGCTTGCTTATACCTGCCAGTATGAACGCCATTTAATGCACATAGAAACTCGGTTTTGAAGGAATGCATATATACACGCTACTATATAATGTGGAAACTGAAGAGCATTTAATCTTTGCATTAGAATGCTATATGTTCAACCCTGTCAGATGCTTTGGCGATGCCCAGCGAATTATCAAGGCAGCGTGCATTTTTTGGCTTCGCGCTAAAAGAACTCTACCCTCGAGGTCAGCATGCGCATTCAAGATGGAACCCGGACGGAAACCAATTTGGCAAGAGCTGAGTATATTTTCTTGGTTCACGAAGCCTGAAATAAGTATAAGTTTGAATCTTTCAATTAATGTTACAAAGTTTGATGTTAATGGAATTGATCTAATATTATCTATGGGAAAGGCGCCGCCATTGTTCTCAAGCGGAAGAATCACTTTGGCAAGTTCTCATTTTGGGTGTATCCAAGCATGTTTTATGGAGTAATTTAGTAGCTCTAATAAAAGTCAGGTGACCATAATCTGATCCCTATAGGAGAAAGCTCAGAAACGGTAATTTGAGGATCATAATTAACTGGATCGATTGGCACCACAGATATCGAGCATGAAGGAAGTGCAGACGAGAAATGCTTCTTCAGTCCTTTGGAAAGTGTTCGAATTGTTTATATTGCTTCATGGGGAGTTAAAATAAGAGAAGGCAGATTTTGTGTGTTTCATAAGATACTTTAACGAAATTATCTCCGGGAGTAAAAAACCGAAAAGAGCACCTCTGTTGCCAGATTTAGAAAGGAAATAGAAATGCCTAACGTCATACTCGTCCTTCGATTTTGCAACAGTACGTTTAAAAGTAGCTGCCATGAACTTATATTAATGCCAGTTCTTCGGGCACTGATTGTGGAGAAGCTTTTTCCAAGCTGCCATTCTACATGTGTAATCGCGGGAACAATCACAATTTCACTAAATAGCGGAAGTATCCCCCTTTGAACTCCGTACCAAGATCTGACTTCTTGGCAATCCTGAATCATCGAGCAGGAGCGTTTTGATTTTTATTCTTCATCCGTGTTAGTCAATAACTCAAGATTAGAACGTAACGCTAACTGAAAATTATTATAGGTGATAAGTGACTTCAGCTGAGAAGTCGCGGGAGTTGTCGGGCAATTAAAATTAATAGCAATTGGTATGTGGTCAGTGGTCACTAGATGTGCCGCAATGAAGTGTTGACCAATTATTGACAGAAAGGCAGGGAATAATAAAAGTTTAATCTAATACAGATTGTGCGTGTTTTCATAAGAAAGTTGCCGAAACCGAATTTCAAAGGGAAAAGTTATTATATGTTACCCAATCCAAAAGCTGCTTTCCGCCGCTATCTGTCTTATAGCCCCACGACACATGATGCGAATTAAAATCACCAGCCAGCAGAACTGAGTTCCGACAATCAACTAATAGCAGATCTAGAGGTTTTGTATCTTGTACACCGCTAGGGAAATAAACATTTACTGACGAAAACAGACAGCGCCCTGGGATTCCGAAGTCTGGAGCCAATGACCCACAATTTAGAGAAGATAGCTGGAAAGAAATCTTAGCCCTGTGACAGAACTTTGTACAGACAAATATAATTAAACCTCCTCCTTTTGATGGACGATCTTGTCGGAATGAATCATAATTTTGTAAATGAAAATGCTTATCGGCTGTTAGCCAAGTTTCTTGTAGAATATTTATATGTGGATTATGCAGAAAAGAAATCTAAACTAAATCTGTTGAAGCTGTTATAAATGGTAGAGAGTTCCACTAGATAACTGTTAGTACCACTATGATTGTGAAATTTGGGCAGCCGCCACTGCGTGCCCCAAAATATTCTTGTTTGGCTTTGATTAATGCTGATGTTTCTTTGATTTTGTTTGGGAGTGCGGAGAAGAAGGGTTGGGTTAGGGAGACCCACACAGTTTTAGAATTCATACGTCTGATTCCACTATCGCTGCGTCATTAATGACTCTACCCTCACTGAACGAGTAGTCCTGTGAGACGAAGCAATAGTAGTGCTTTCAAGCGGTTGAGACCTTTCAGAAGGCATGTTTACTATCACAGGGGCTGTTCCTGCTTGCAGGGTTTGTGCAAGCTGAACTGCCAGAACGTTATTAAAGCGCTCTGTGACAGTAGCAACTATTATTTCCCCCATTTTATCCATTGAAGCTTCTACAGCTGTTATTATTGTCTTTGAAATTGGTGCATCCAGAGGCACGCCTGATCGGCCTGACACACCTGCATAACCATGCAATCGCTCTTTAACTTCTGTTACAGTGTCACGACGGGAACAGCGTTTTCTGTCTATAGCTTCTAGAATTTGAAATTCCTGTTTTGGAGAGAAATAATCCAACGAATTTTCAGCATGGGCACACCGCAAAGGCAGGATTTGTCGTTGTGTTACGGACATGATGGCGAATGATGACTACCGTCACATTTGCAACACCGCACAGTGGACTTGCAATCACGAGCACTGTGGCCATATCGCCAGCAATTGGTACACTGCAATGGCTTAGATTGAAGAGGAGCCACATGGAAGATCAGTGGCCATGCTTTTACCTCTGAGGGCCATGAATATCCCACAAATGTGGCAATCACAACTCTGTTGGTAC
Organism: Amblyomma maculatum; assembly: GCA_023969395.1. Classification (NCBI taxonomy): domain Eukaryota; kingdom Metazoa; phylum Arthropoda; class Arachnida; order Ixodida; family Ixodidae; genus Amblyomma; species Amblyomma maculatum. Next base: position 5,049 of record JAJIZL010047759.1, read on the forward strand.
CCGTATATTATTAACCTCCCGGCTGCAACGATACACCGCTGCCACGCCAGCCTCAGAGAGAAGGTCGAGAGTCTGAGCTGGAGTTAAAGAAGAGTCTACTCCTCGGACCATTCCTTTTGTGCATGCCAGATGCGAAAGGATGTAGCTGCTCACCTGAAGCCATCCAAATGAAGTGCATTTAAGGAGGTCCTTAACGCAATCAAGATCTGTTGATCGGCACAGTATACCGCCATGTCCAAACTGCCTCATTTCAGCAAACGTGTCATACAGGGAAGAGGCTGCCTGAAGAGCAGCTCGGACAGCTACAGGCTGTGTCATTTTGATGAATCCGCCATCCTTAGGCACCAGCGCTACAGGAAGGGTTCGAACACAGAGCGTTTTAAAGCTTTCCATAGGCATATTATGAGGCAGAATGAAAGCCGACAAGGGGAAGCTCCCTCGGCCGGGAGACATCACTTGACAGTTGCAATCTCTCCGCGAGCGCTAGCTACACGGTAAAAGGCGCAAAGGCGCAGGGAAAACAGAAAAAGAGCGCCAGAAAGAGAGTCCTTAGCCGATTCAAACCAACGTCCAAAGCCACGTCAGCAGAGTAGCAGTTGGGCGAAATTGACTCACATGCCCTGTTTTCGTAAACCGCACTAGAACAGCTGCTTCGGTCTCTTCTTCTTCTTTTTCTGCCTTGGTATATGGCACATACTAACGAAGGGGGATTGGCCAGGGTTCAGTGTGGGCTGCCAAATGTCCTACACAAGCTGAATTAGTGCATTAAATTAATTGTCAATTAAACAAAAACTGAAGATTTAAGATCCCAAAATTGATTGAAAAAAAAATACGAAGCAAAAATTTGAAAGTTTGTAAATTTGTAATACAATTAGCAAGGAAATCTATCCGTAGTTGTGATGTAGTTATGTAAGTACTGACAAATTTGAGGCAACGCAAATCTTTCGCACTCGCACAGAAGGAGAGTAGAAGCAGGACCGACAACATAAAAACCAAACGTGCAATTAAAGTTTCTGAATGCCCCCTCCTCTGATGTGAAAACGTTCGGCAAGCGAGAAGGAAGTGATCAATATTTTCAATCTCACCGCAAGCCTCACAAAGGTTTGTGGGGCTGATCCCGCATCTACATAAATAAAGATTTAGGCGTGGAATCCTGCATCTCATGAGAGACATCGTTACCTCACACTGCCGTGATTTTTTTTTCAAGGCACTTTATTGACAAAACCAAATAAAATGTACAAACACTGTTTGGACCGATAGCTCAGTAGGCTAGTGGCCGGTCCAAATACAAATATTACTCTCAGGTTCAGCCATAGAGGATCAATGATTGAAAAGAACAGTAATGATATAAACGCAACATTACTGCTACAGTTGCGTACATAGGCAAGAATACAGCAAACAGCAAGTAAAATAAAATACCCACATAATTATAACATGAATGACCTTTCCATGAGTATCTGAAATGCTGGTATTCGGCTGCAGATAGCAATGGATCATTGCATGAAGCGGCTGGATATTGATAACGCTGGAAACGGGACATTCCCAAAATGGTGATATTAGGAATGGTACAAACTGTTTCATCAAGAGCTGATTTAGCCAGGAAATCTGGCTCTGTTCTTGAAAATACCGCTGTGACCGGGGACCCAGATGAAGCGTATTGCTTTCACCCACCCCGGTATGAAATACTTTAGTGAGCGGCTCAACAGAGCATCCCGTGCTGACTCCAGTGACAACAAAACAGAAAGAGAGTCTGGTAGAAATATTATTTTTGATTGACTGCATGGAACATTTAGTAGTGCTAGCCCAATTTCCATAAACTCTGCTAAAAATATCGGTGTGTAATCCGGGACACGCGCCGAAAAGCTCCAGGAAAGAGATTGAAAAAATTCCAATCGCTGCTTTCTGCGCAGTCACAGACGCATCAGTGGCAATTACAGTGTGATCAGGGAACGTTTCAAGGTGATCACATAGGCGACTGGATATTAGACTTGAAGATAAGTGCTTCACATTAAATGGAAATATAGAATCATAAATTATATCCACAGATTACGTTGAGCAACCAATAGGACATATAAAACCGAGATCCACACCAAAGTTTGCTAAAATGCTCTGCGTAAAAACAACCTAGGGCATGCCGACCCTTGGCCACTGGTGAGTGAGAAAGAGGGCGAGGTTTGACACAAAAATAGGTATAGCCACACCGGGAGTAGCCTCAAATGATCGCAAGAATGATCTAACAGTTAGAAGGCGGAAACGGGAGTTAAGGTCCGGAATGCGGGCCTCCAAGTACAGAACAGTGGCAGTGACTGACTGTGGAAGCCCTAGGCAGAGGCGCAGCGCCCGTCTCTCTAAAAGCAGCAAAGGATGCAGCCTATATTTTCGACACCGAGAAAAAAGAATGCAACTAAAATCCAGAATCGCTCTCACATATGCTTTGTACAAAAGTATCTTGACGTATACCAAATTTTATATTACTTATCCGTATGAGACTACCAATGTGAGCCTATGAAAGGTGAGCCTACGCTCACCTCTCCGATCATTAGACTTGATGTGAGGCCTCCGGTCCATACTAGCATCATACGTAATGCTATAAATACCGCCCAGATTTCACTTGAGGTATAACATCTGAGCGGTAGTTTAACAAAACATATAGGGAGGTTTTGGTTTTAAAAACTGGCACACTACTTTTGCACACATTTAAAACCAATTTAATTTTGTCCAACCAGACCTCAAGTGCATTTAGGTAAGCCTGTAGTGAACGATAGAGGTCATGAATATCTTTTGCAGAGGCGAAGAATACTAAGTCGTCTGCATATACATATACAGTGACATCAGGATGAACCGGAATATCGCACATTAATATATTAAAAACGAGTGGTGAGAGCACAGAGCCCTGGGGCACCCCTCTTGTCTGTGCATAGGTATCTGAGAATAATGAGCCATCAGTGCAGAAGAATTCTCGTCCTTTCAAAAATTGCCTGATCCACGCATAAATGTAGAACGGAGGACGTAATAATGACAACTTGTTTAGTAGAATGGAATGTTCAATGTTGTCATAGTCCTTAGCAATATCGAGCATCACTAACTCTGATACCTCCTTGTTGCACATTGCAAGGCGAATCCTGCTTTCTAAATCTACATGTACACACCATATTGAGCATCCATTGCGGAAACCAATCTAGGAAGAACTCAAGGCATTAACCTCTGAAATATGCTTTGAGAGGCGGCCATGCACAATTATTTCTATTAATTTTACTAGATTCGAAGTCGAAGCTATCGGCCGAATGTTTTCAACATGAAATCCTTTACCAGCGTCTTTCAAGAGCAATATAATTTTCGCCACTTTCCAGACATGCTGCAGCCATGCCGATTCTGATGATTCGTTGACTGGATCTAGGAGATCCTGAGTGAATTCATTTGCTAAAATTTGAGCATACCTACCGTAACCCCGTCCTAACCTGGAGCCGAATTTCGCACGGAAGAAATCCCAGATAGGAGTTCTGACATTTCAACCTCAACATAGTCTGAGCAGGAAATGGGAGCGTGCAAGGGAACTCTGCACTGCTCCTGGAAACGTAATGCTAGCCCTTGTGCACTTTGTTCCAACTCATCCTTTGCCTCCTGTGGAGACAACACTACTGAACTTAATGACTGAGAAGTGTGCGAGTTTCTATTTTGTTCCATGAAACGATACAAAGCCTTCCTGTGCTTAGGGTATGACAAACAAGTATTTAAATTTTCGTCGTGCTCGACCTTTGCCTGCGATATGGCTCTTTGAAATGACGCCGAACAAAATTTGTAGTTTATCCAATTTACTGGGCTCTGGTTATAAGAAAGTCTTTTCCATGCTGCTTTCCAACGGCGGAAGGCTTTCTGACACGCATCATTCCACCATGGGGATGGCGACTTATTGTTTATTGCAGACCGCACAGTGAACTGGGAATCTACAGTAGCATTCGCAATGGAGGAAAATACATGTTGTGCTTTGTCGGTCCTACATGAACAAAGGTTTGATTTGAGGGAGGAGCGTAGCGAAGCTGCATATTTGTCGTTGTTTACTGGTTTACGGTCAAAAGTGCTATCTTGTGTTGGGCTCATCATGATGGCAAATGTTATTGGAAAGTGGTCACTAGATGTACCACTGTCTACTGTCGACCATCCTTCTATACCTATCCCACCTGCTGCCAGGGATAAATCGATGACAGATTGCGAATTTCCGCGCATGAAGGTTATAGCCCGAGAATTGCAGCAGCGCACAGCATTTGCCGACATCCACGTCCATAACAGCTGTCCACATGAGTCAGAGTAGTTACCCCAAAGAGTATGGTGCGAGTTAAAATCGCCTGCAATAACGACGCTATTAGAATTTACAATCTGTCAAAATAGTCTGTGCTACGTACACCTGTGGGGCAGTAGACGTTAGCGACTGTGACAGAGCCACACTGCTGCAATGTGATATCTACAGCCAAAATCTCACATTCAGGATTCATTATTGTTTTGCTTAATTTGCCCGTCTCGGCGGGGCATCAGTAACTCCTTTTCTTTCTCCATTTCCGCCATCCGGAGTTTAGACTCTAGTTCTGCCCCCTCTATACGCCGCGCACGTTCCTCATTGCATTCCTCTCGGCGACGAGCTCGGTCCTGATCTACCCATTTTAGCAGCTCTTGACCCTCAAGGCCAAAAGTTCGGCCATACTCAGTAAGTCGTTCTACCTCTGCTTCAGCCATGTTAGGTGGGAAGCGCTATGCAGTGCTAGGGCAAAACACTAAAAAAAATGCACCTGCTCCTCTCTTCCTCACCGACACTTGGTTGACCAGTCCTGTTCGTGGACGCCAATTATGTCCAAACCCCGCCTTTGCGGTTAACAGAGGAGCGGGATACCCTTTACGGTTACCCGTCGTCCCTCTATGAGATTTGAGAACACAGTTAAAAGTTAGACCGGTCAACCCATACGTGTGTCGGAGTGTGATTGAGGAATAAGTCAAGAAAGTCACTTTCGTTTACAAACAATTGATTATTTATGGATAGTAGTCCTAACTAAGCTGCATAATAATAGAATACACTAAAAAAGAAAACGCCACGACACGATAGTGATAAAAAAAGACTCGGTAAACGACAAGAGGAAAAACACAATGAACGAACACTGCGGTAAAAGAAGACAATAAAGATAACAAAGCAAGTATTCCAGATATAAAAAGTAGCGGCAAGAGTTACACAGAAAGCGCAGCGTAAAAATACTAAGTCGGGTCAAAGTTAAACAAGTCGAAAACAATATTCATTCAACCGAGGGTCTCTGACAAAAAGAATTCTCACGGCTTTCTTGTTAGATGGCGCGTCGAAGTCGCCGAGTTGATCGGTAGCGGCGGCCGTACAGATGAGGAGAAGGATATAAGTTGATCGCGGGCTTGGGGAAACACAAGACGCTTTCAAAGAGCGGCCACGAGAGAGTCCCGGAAGATTGAATCTTCCCAGAGCGCACTGCCGCGGGCGTGCTGCGGTATGCGTTTTTATACCCTCGGCTGGCTGCGCTGTGGGAGCATCAAGGACGCGCGGTCACTGCCCCGAACGTCATGTCGAATCATGCTCGGAGGACAAGGGGATCCCGTATGTTCCGCTCTATATTTGAGGTCGGTGATCCCGTAAATTGCCCTCTATAGGTCAGGCAGCTTGTGACATTCACAGGAAAACTTAAATGGGTGGACACTGAAATGCTAGACATTATGAGATAAAAGCAATGATTTCGAAAAAATGTGTCATCTGTGAGTAATAGGATGACGGAATTGAAATACATGTTATTGGGGATTTTTCTACTGTGATAATACTTTTAAAACAATAGAAACAACTTGTTTGGCTTCGGCACTAAATTAACGCAAAAAAGAAATATATTATTTGAGCACAACGCCAAGTTATAGTTTCAGAATGACAGCTATGTATTTACAAACGTGTTGTCGCAACAATATAGGTTTGCGTTCTCTGTACGGCGCCGTTGCTACCGGTCATGTTCCTTTGTTTTATGGCATTCACGAGTGCCTCTTGCATCGTTGGCGACTGTGTCTTCGGAGCAGTGGCCAGAAAAGAAATCCCGGGTCACTGACGAAGGCACCGAAAAAGGAACTAAACTTTTTTTTGAACTTGTTCAGCGTCTAGAACTATGAATTGTACACTTCATGACCCTGCATGGCTGCCTTGGCATCGATAGATTTTAAGGAGAGCCTAGAGCAAGAAAACAAGACAGTTACACAGTTCCTAGGCCATGATGAATGCACCGGAAAAGGAACTGAATTTTCTGTTCGAACCAGTTCAGCGCCTAGAGATTAACAACAGTAACCACTCTTAGACGGAGATTATGGCCTCAATCAAAGATATGATATAGAACAGGGGAACAAAAACACATATTCGAAGAATGGTACAAATTTGCTGCATAGCATTTAACGAAACAACAAAGAAAACGATTTTTTTTTCACTATTTGTTCTCTTCAGTGGATGCAGCGTGCTACTTTACAAAGCTCTTTCTTGAGTTTTCAAAAGGATCTAGCCTGCTTTAATTAACTAGTTTTGTTTTAGAACACTGAGCTTAGCATTCTATTGCAGTGCGTCGCGGAAAAGGAAACTGCGGCGTTTTATTTAATGCTGATAATCATCGTTGAAACTTCCTTTTTACTACATATAAATGCCTGAAAGAACAGCCATATTAATCTCTCACGTGCAAAAAAAAAAAAAAAAAGTCATTCACATTACTTTCAGCATCTAAACTAAAAAAGAACTAAAACCGACGAGAGTAAATCTCCCTCCTCCAGTGCCGAGATTGGTAGCTATGACAATGGGAACCGTGTCTTCCACGCTGGCAGAGCAAGCTTGCATGCAAATAATCCAAAGCGGTCTGAAGGACTATCTAAAACATGGAAGTTTTCAATGTCTGTTTGTATTACGATTGCAGCCCACCACTCAGTTCCCCACCTGTCCGCCTAAATCTCTTCAGCCACCACTTCATATTTCATATTTTGGATGAAGGTCTGACGGCCAGCTATCCTTGCTTATCACCTCTCTGCAGATGAATTATACTTATCCTCTACACCTGACAACTATAAACGGCGGTGCCCCAGTCTAGCTGAAACCTCATTTTCGCTGACGAATATCACGGAGTATTTCGACACCATCCGCTCGAAATAATTATCCTTGGACAAAAAAAAATAATTCTATTTTAATTTCCGGCTTTCAGGAATTACAAAGCCCAATATTAAAAACGCAAACAAAGTATAAAATGTATGTGTCTGAATGGCGTCACACGGGCACTTTCACACTATTCGGGACGCACCACTTCGGTTTGCCTCTGCTGAACTCCCATAGCTTTGTTTATTTGTAACATAATCTTATGTACCCTAGCAAGCGTTCTGGAGCATTTGCTCTTCCTTACCGTCATCAACAGGTTAACCGGCTTGCACCATCCAGGAATGGCAGTATAAGTGAATAAGTGATATAACTATACACGACTTTGTATCCTTATCGAGAATTATAAAATATTGGCATCCAATTCTTTAGTCACTGGCGTTCACTCTTGGTAAAAACTCTTAAGCAGTCAAAAAAATTAAAGAGCACTGCAGGATCTGCATTGGAGTAATGCGAAATCGCGGATGCTGCTGATGGTTGCTTCTAGTAGCTTGTAATTGCTTTGGAATTGAACGGCGGTGCAACATGGAAACGCACACAGACAAGAAGGGGACACCACATGCGCACACTACCAACTATTTATTAAACGGAAAGGTGGCATATTTATACGTCCATCTCAGGCATCAGACTCATCGCCACAATCCGCTCCAAACACAACACGTGAACGCCGAGCAGCACCAAGAGGAAATCAGACAAGATATTTCTAACCTCAGTAGATAAACTATCAAAAACGAAAAAAAAATTTTCTTTTTAAACGGAAGGCAGGCCATATCTCATAGCAAATGCAGTGTGGACCGAAAACAGCAGAGTAAGACATGAGAAGCGACCAGCCCGAACCCTAACAAATAAAAAAATAAAACGATAAAACAATCCTAGCAAAAGCAGAGTGAAAACAGTTAAGCAAAAGCAGTCAGAACCCGAAGCCAACAACAAAAGACGATCGTAGCAAAAGCAGAGTCAAAACAAAAGAAGAAAAAGCAGTAAAAAAAAAAGCTAGACCAACAACAACAAAAGACGATCATAGCAAAAGCCGAGTCAAACAAAGGAAGCAAAAGCAGTCAAAAACTTCAACCAACACCAACATTCGTAGCTCAAGGAGAGTCAAAGAAATGAAGCAAAAGCAGTCAAACACAATCGTATACCAAAGGCATAGTCAAAAAAGGGGGAGCAAAAACAGTCAGGAACCTAAAAGCAACTAAAAACGATCGTAGCAAAAGCAGAGTCAAAACGAAAGAAACAACAGCGGTCAAACCTAAAACAACAGCAACAAAAAGCACTGGTAGCAAATGCAGAATCAAACGATCGACGAAATTAACAACCCGCCTAACTAAACATCACAAGGCCGTTAAAGATTCCGGGCTTAAAGTCGCACAGTGCATGCCGTCACAAAAAATTATCAAGAAATGAAACTTCATTTCTACGGAGGGATACAGACGAGTCGCTAACACAAATGCTACCCTTCTTTTTGATCATAAAGGCTTCCAGAATGTCCCGTGCCACCTGATCGCGACTCCTGCCCAGAATCCTTATACCGTTAAGCATTGGCTCACAGTTGCATCCTTTGCAATGGGTAGACAAATTTAACCAGCCTCCGTTTTCTAACGATTTCTCATGCTCCCGTGCTCTGTCGTTAATAGAGCGACCCGTCTGGCCTATATAGACCCCTCCACACGTCAGTGGGATTTCGTAGACCACTCCGACAGCACAGGAACAGTAATGCTTGCCATGCCTCTTTTCGCAAAGGGCTTTCTTCTTCTGCCCGATTTTCGAGCACAATCCGCTCAGCTTTTTGGGCGCGGAGCAAACGACAGGTACGTCGTATCGGCCGGCGACCTTCTTCAGGTTATGTGCCACTCGGTGAATATAGGGGACCACTTGTGGTCGCCTTGATCCCGGCTTAGCATGGGATTTCTTCTTCTTCCCTTTCATTTTTTGTGGGAGGGTCTCCGCTATGCTGCAAACAACAGAACACGGGAAACCAGCCATTCGAAGTCTTTCTATCTGATTGTTGAAACTAGCCTCAGCCATGTGAGCACAAGACTTAAGTAATGCGGACTCTAGGCAAAGCGAAGCGATCGCCCTTTTTACAGTCTTGGAGTGTGCTGATTTGTACGGAAGCAGTTCCTTTTTGGCACGGGGGGAATACATCCAACACACCCGCCCTTCTAGAACTTTGACATTGATATCTAAAAACTGCAAGCTGTCCTTAACTGGTAGTTCATGAGTAAATGCCAGCCCTTTTCCTTGTTGTCTGAGAACAGATAAGATACTTTCCACTTTGCTGGGGAGTGTCAATGCAGTGTTAGTTCTTTTTAGAATTACCAGGTAGTCATCTACATATCTAAAAATTCGCAGGACTAGGTCATTGTCAAGGGAAGAAGCTAAAGCACGGTCAATAAATGATAAAAATATATTACACAGGGCAGGTTCAACACAGGAACCTATGCAAATGCCTTTTTTCTGCAAGTACATTTCTGTGTCAAAGGAAACAAACGTAGACCTGAGGTAAAATTCAAGGAGTGATAAAAAATTGTCCACACTTAGTCCAGCTGAGTTTTGAAATGTTATAACGCCATTAGATTCAATACACTCCCGTACGGATTTGAAAAGGTCCCTATGCGGAACTGAATAGAATAAATCTTCGACGTCTACAGAAAATAAGTATCCAATGGAAGTCTGGTCTTTTAAAAAAGCTGTTACGTCTGCTGAATTCCTCGTGGCAAAGGGATCGTCCACTTCCAGTCCTTTCAAATGCTTCAGGAGAAATTTACTCAACTTTTGCTGCCAAGAATCCCGCTCACTAACAATAGATCTAGGTTCCTAGTTGCTTTTTTCCTAGTGGTTTTAGTTCCTAGTGGTTTAGTTGCTTTTAGGTTCCTGTCTGTTTTTGCTCCCCCTTTCTTTAACTATGCCTTTGGTATACGATTGTGTTTGACTGCTTTTGCTTCATTTCTTTGACTCTCCTTGAGCTACGAATGTTGGCGTGAGTTGAGGTTTTTGACTGCTTTTGCTTCCTTTGTTTGACTCGGCTTTTGCTATGATCGTCTTTTGTTGTTGATGGCCTAGTTTTTTTTTTTTGACTGCTTTTTCTTCTTTTGTTTTGACTCTGCTTTTGCTACGATCGTCTTTTGTTGTTGGCTTCGGGTTCTGACTGCTTTTGCTTAACTGTTTTCACTCTGCTTTTGCTAGCATTGTTTTATCGTTTTATTTTTTTATTTGTTAGGGTTCGGGCTGGTCGCTTCTCATGTCTTACTCTGCTGTTTTCGGTCCACACTGCATTTGCTATGAGATATGGCCTGCCTTCCGTTTAAAAAAAATGTTTATTTTTTTTCGTTTTTGATAGTTTATCTACTGAGGCTAGAAATATCTTGTCTGATTTCCTCTTGGTGCTGCTCGACGTTCACGTGTTGGGTTTGGAGCGGACTGTGGCGATGAGTCTGATGCCTGAGATGGACATATAAATGTGCCACCTTTCCGTTTAATAAATAGTTGGTAGTGTGCGCATGTGGTGTCCCCTTCCTGTCTGTGTCCGTTTCCGTGTTGCGCCGCCGTTCAATTCCATCATGCACCAACTCGCCCCCCAGGCCGTTATTCTGTAATTGCTTTATTCACTTCTTGTTTACCCGTTTGTTTTAGTCTACGCTACTTTCATATAGCGCGTCAATCCCTTCCCATCTCCTTTTTCGGCTTTACTTCCGGTCGCCTAGCGTCACATCCTCTACGTCACATTAATTCTCTTTTTGTTTACCCATTTTAGTTTTTGGTACTTTTAAATTGAATTTCGCGCCAATTTCTTTCTATGCCCTTTTTTGCTTCTACTTCCGGTTGCGTGACGTCACATGAATTCACTTCTTGTTTACCGATTTTAGTCTTCGATACTTTCAAATTGAGCGTCAATCCCTTCCTATGGCCTTTTTTGGGCTCTACCTCCGCTTGCGTGAAGTCACATCCTTGACATCACCTTAATTGACTGACTAATTAAGTGCCTTATTTTCGATACATTCAAACATTGCGCCAAGCCATTGGCTAATCAGACCACTTTCGCCTTTACTATAACATTTATTGCCTTTAATTAATTGCCTAATTTATTTTTAATGTATATTTATTTTTTGGACACTACATTATGTCACCCTCTATCGATTGACACCACCCATTAACTTCCACCACTTCTCAATTACTGACAACTGCTGCGGACACGATTTAGCGCGTTTTTACTCTTAATAATTGCGTCTTTAACGTATTGGCCTAACTATATTTTCGGACACAATATTACGTCACCCTCTATCGATTGACACCACTCATTGGCCTCTACTACTTCTCAATTACTCACAACTGCTGCGGACACGATTTTGCTGACGCTTCCTGCGGACGCGGCCTGCGGACACGGTTTGCGGACAGAAATATGGGAACATAACGAAGTAATACTTTCGCATTCATAAAGCTCACTTTATTTTCTCCGTCCGCTTAGTACGTGCTGCACAATGCTATATTTATAATTTACACTTAAGCTGTGCATTAATCAGAAGCAAATGAGAGTCCGCCTTCGTCCCGCCTACTGTGGTTATCACCTTGATTGCATATTTGGGTTGCCGCTCTCCATTGACGATATTTGAGGCTTTGTCATAAAGACACCTGAAGAGCTTCAAAACAAACATGTCTAACACTAAAGCACCATAAATAGAGTATGCACGACTTATCTGGTGTCGTTATTAAGCGTTAAATTGGAATTATTCCTAAAACAAACAAATATTGCTGTAATTTAGCTTGGGGTTAAACCTGGAGTTACGCCAGTTATCTGCATGGCTACGCTTAGGTTCGGCCTGAAAATAAAGACATGGCTTTTGCACATGGTACTTTACTCTATAGTTTCAGCTTTGTTTATGCCATAGGGGGCAGTTTTGACCAGAAAGGTGCGATGAGGCCGAAGCGTCTGTTGCGTGGTAATCCAAAGCCCTCCACTACGCCGCCTCTTCTCTGTTTACACTCCCACCTTCATGATGAGGCGATAGCGTAAGCTACCAGCCAGCATATAGAGTCCCGCTTTAAGCGAGCTGTATGAACGTGTCTGCACGGCCTAGAGATAGCGTGAATGCAAGGGTGTTGGCAGACTTATTGTGATATCACCCTCCCTTATGAGAGGAGAGACCTGATTTGCCAGCTCCTGCAAAAAGTAAAGTTAGGAAGCCCTACGTCCAGTTACTGCTCGGTCATGTCAGCTGCCAGCTAACACCTCCAACGACTACTAATAGTACTACTACTTTCTTCCTCTCCTCCTCATCCTTCTTTTTTCCTTCTTCTTCTTGTTCTTTTTAATTTCTGTTTTCTTCTTTTTATTTTCGTTTTTATTTTTCTTCTTTTATTTTTCTCCTTCTACTCCATCTTTTTTTTTTCGTTTTCTTCTAGCCGTTGCTAGGCAACGTCTCAACGTTAGTGCGACCACGGCCAAGGTGCCATCACGACGAAACTTCGATCACGGCGAAGAGGTTGAGCGGCTGTAGCTCTCGCTACAAAATAAAAGATTTCAGATATCCGAGGTTTTCATAGCAGAAGGGGCACCAGACTGCTGCAACTCTAATAAAAAAATATTGAGTAACGTGGAATCCACCTACCTAACTTTCTGCCATCCAAATCTGAGCCACCCTGCTCTCGAGATACTGCCAAATACCCTTATCGACTATTTCTCATCTTGCCTTCATTTTAAATGCCCCGTTTATTCTTCGTAATTTCGATTACAATGTCCCGACTCCTATTCCATTCTGCTTGCTTTTTCTCTGCACGCTACATCCACCATTCTTTTTGCACCTTCTAAGCGGGTACAAGAAATTCCTGGACCTCACTCACCAGATGCTGCGGTCCAACTAATAGTAGTAATGGTCGGACCCGTGGTGCAGCGGAGGATCCAATGAATTACTGGCTTTGTACAGACCGCCATTTCAAACTGAACATTACCACGTTTAACCTTAAGCCTTATCCATAGAGGCTGTTTTTACGCAGCTGAGTATACAATATTGATGGGCGACTACAATACAAAAAGAAGCTAGAAGCAGGCTGGAGACCAGGCACTTGGTGATTGCTGGTTATGATGATGATGATGATGATGATGATAAACTCTCATCATCATCATCATCAGCCTGATTATACCCACTGCAAGGCGAAGGCCTCTCCCATATTTCTCCACTTAACCCGGTTCTGCGCTAGCTGCATCCACTTGACCCCTGCGAACTTCTTAATCTCATCCGCCCACCTAACTTTCTGCCGCCCCCTCCTACGCTTTCCTTCCCTTGGAATCCAGTTTGTTACCCTAAGCGACCATCGGTTATCCTCTCTTCGCACTACATGTCCTGCCCATGTCCATTTCTTCTTCTTAAGTTCCACTAGAATGTCGGTAACTTGAGTTATTTCTCTGACCCACTCTCCACGCTTTCTATCTCTTAATGTTACCCCTACCATTTTTCGTTCCATAGCCCTCTGGGTTGTCCTCAACTTAAGTAGAACTCTCTTGGTTAGCCTCCACGTTTCAGCCCCATAGGTGAGTACAGGCAAGATGCAACTGTTGTATACTTTCCTCTTGAGCGATACCGGTAAGCTGCTAGCCATAATCTGGGAGTGCTTTCCAAATGTGTTCCATCCCAATTTTATTCTTCTTGTTATTTCCTTTTCATGGTCCGGATCTGCGGTTACTACCTGTCCTAAGTAGACATATTCGCCTACTACTTCCAGTATTTCGCTACCTAATGTAAACTGCTGTTCCTTCCCGAGGCTGTTGAACATTGACTTAGTCTTCTGCATATTGATTTTCAAGCCTACCTTTCTACTTTTTCTGTCTAGGTCATCAATCATTATAATGATACACTCTATTTACTCCCAAAGAAGGGGAACCAGCCGAAAGACTGGTTGCACTGCTTAGAGAAGGTCAGCAGGGATCCCTTGGGACTCTGTGGCCTCCAATGCGCGCAAAATGAGCTGGCGCTGTTGGGCGAGCTCGGTGGAACGCAGGAGGGACTCCCACGCATCCACTGTAGCTGTATTGTCTGCGTTGTGTCGTATACATGTCCACACCACGTGAATGAATGTGGCCGGTGGTGAGCAGTGTTTGCAGCTAGGTGCAATAAGATTTGGGAAAATTTTGCTATATAGCCATGGGTTGGGAAAGGTTCCTGTTTGTATTTTGCGCCAATGGACGCCCTAGCGCCGGGATAGTTCCCGGTGTGCAGGGGGGTATAGACACCGTTCGAGCCGATAATGCTGGTGGATATCCGTGTATGTAACAAGGCGTGAATGAGTGCCTTGGCGAGTATCAGAGGAAGGGGCAGGCTGAGGAGGGTGCTCCGCCCGGTAGCTGAGCTCTCGGGCTAGAGCATGCGCCTGTGCGTTCCCGCTGAGCGCCTCATGAGCTGGGGTCCATATGAGAAGACGAGGTGTAGACGGTAAGGGGAGAGATCGGAGGATAGTGTGTGCCTGTCGGGATATACAACCTGCATCGAAGTTACGAATTGCCTGTTGGGAATCGCTAACGACTACTTTGGTGGAGGGGTCGGTCAGAGCTAACGCGATAGCAACCTCTTCTGTGGTGATAACAGTTGCGGCGTTGAGGACGCTACAGGCGTTGTGCCAATTTCGGTGCGGTGCCAATGCAACCGCAACCATAGCGGGGCGACGAGGGTGGTGGGAGGCATCTGTGTACGTAACGTCGGGGCGACCGGTAAAACGTTTGTTGTGTTGCCGGGCTCGGTCGGCTCTGCGCTTTTTGATACTCTGGATGCATACGTTTGGGAAGCGGAGCTATACGAAGACTGAGTCTCTGCTCAGGCGTGAGGTCCATATACGTAGAAGTCGCCCTCAGAGGAGTGATTCCTACCTGGCTCAGTACTGCACGGCCCGCATGTGTCAGCGAGAGGCGCTCATATTGGGAAGTTAGAGTCGCTTCAATCAGCTCGTCGACTGTGTTGGAGATCCCAAGGGTCATCAGTTTGGTGGTGGAAGTGGACATGGGTAGACCCAATGCTGTCTTGTATGCCTTGCGCAGTGATGCATCCAGTCGTTCCCGATCTGTTCGCGTGAGGCGAAGGTAAGGGGCAACATAGGCAATGCGCGTACAAACGAAGGCTTGTACGAGGCGCAAAAGGTTGGATTCGCGCATGCCCTTATGCTTGTTGGCGACTCTTTTGAGCAAGCGGCTGATCTGGATTACAGGTTGATCTATTCGCTGAAGAGTAGTGGCGTTTCCTCCATTATCTCTTAGATGATGGCCCAGGATACGGATTCGGTCGGTACGGGGTATGGGAGTGCCCTGTACTTGCAGATTGAAGGATGCCGGAAGCGATCTGGGGCGTCTTCCCTGGGTTGGGATAATGATGTATTCAGACGGTGGCCGAGCAGGATAGGCCGACTGTGGCCAGGTAGGTACCAACGCGATCGATGGCTGTCTGCGTAGTCTCCTCAATCTGGCCGTCACTGCCGTAATCCACAGAGTGAGGTCGTCGGCGTATAGGCTGTGGTGCAAGTGGGGAATATCTGCCAAAAGATTGGGCAGGCCAAGCAGCGCAATACTGAACAGGAGTGGGGAAAGCACTGAGCCTTGCGGTGTACCGCGGCTTCCAGGAGAGATGGTGGAAGGATCTCCTGAGCTGGTGTCAAGTTGCACTGTGCGCTTCGTGAGAAAGTTGCGTATTCGTTCGCCCCGCTGTGCTCTGCTTGTGAATGAGTTGTATCAGCTGTTACAGCTTGTGCGCCCCATCAGCGAACCGCCACGTGTCAGACGTCAAACCAGCTGACGAATACAGAAAGATGATTGCTTTACCTTTTACCAGCACGAACTCACGATCTCAGATGTCTTTTTTCCTATTTTCTCGACATCTTTGACTTTGATAACCACCATTTGGCTTGGACCACTGTCGTACGCATCGCATAAACACGAGTGACGCCGCTCCCATTCACAGACGTCCGTATAGAGTGTCCAGTACAGAACGCAACATCATTCAGCTGGAGGTGGACAAGATGCTTACTAAAGACATTATAGAACCCTCGTCGAGCCCATAGGCTTCCTCGGCCACCAGTTGTCCTTGTTAAAAAGGACGGGATTTGGCACTTCTGCGTTGGTTACCAGCACCTCAACAATATCACGAAAAGGACGTGTAACCTCTCCTAAGAATCGATGACGCTTTAGATTGCCTTCACGGAGCCAAATTTTTCTCTTCCATCTACCTTCGTTCCGGGTATTGGCAAATTGCTGTCGATGACAAAGACCGTGAAAAGACCTCATTCGTCACACCGGACGGATTATACCAGTTTGAAGTCATGCCGTTCGGTCTAATGCTCCAGCTACCTTCGAGCGAATGATGGTCTCCTTGCTTCGAGGCTTTAAATGGACTACATGCCTGTGTTAACTCGACGACGTTGTAGCTTTTCCTGCACATTTTCCGCGCACATCGAAAGACTGACGAGCATTCTTTCCGTCTTCCGTAGCGCCGGGTTGCAGCTCAACTTGTCGAATTGCAATTTGAACGCCGCCAACTCACAATCCTTGGGCATCTTGTCGATGCTTCTGGTGTCCGTCCAGATCCTGCTAAACTTCAAGGTGTCAAGGACTTCCCTCTGTCTCGATCTTCTACGAATGTGCGAAGCTTTGTCGGGTTGTTCTCCTATGTCCGACGTTTCATCAAAACTTTTGCTGCCCTCGCCCGTCCCCTCACCCACCTCTTTACGAAAGACACCCCTTTTACCTGGTGTCCTGCCCAAGAAAATTCATTTTCTTCACTGATTCACTTGCTCACATTACCACTTGTATTGGCCCATTTCGACCCGTCGGCTCCAACAGAAGTTCGCAAAGATGTCAGCGGCTATGGTATCGGCACCCTGCTCGCCCAACATCACCAAAGTCAAGGCCGTGTAATTGCATATGCCAGCCGCTTTCTTTCCACTGCCGATCGCAATTATTCCATTTCAGAGCGCGAGCGCCTAACCCTTGTTTGGGCCGTGTCTAAATTTCGACCCTACCTGTTTCGCCGTACTTTCTCGTTTGTAACTAACCACCACGCTCTTTGTTGGCTTTCTTCACTGAAGGACCCTACACGCCGGCTTGGTCGTTGGGCATTGCGCCTTCAAGAGTATTCTTATGTCTACAAGTCAGGGCGTCTACATCAAGACGCTGACGGCCTGTCTCGTCCCCCTGTGGAACCGCCAGATCCTGCAGACAGGGATCTTGGCCTTTGCCTGTTCGCTATCTCTGATCTGCTTAAAGTCGCGGATGAGCAGCGGCAAATCTCCTCCTTGCGTCCACTAATCGATCGCCTCAGCGGTGCCACCTCAGACCCTACACTGTAACTCTTTGTTCTTCGCAAAGACATCCTGCGCCGTCGCAACCGTCGCCCTGATGGACCTCCGCTCCTGCTCGCCGTTCACCGGCGTCTCCGTTCCTCTGTCCTCTGGGAACTACATGACCTGTTCACCGCGGCTCACCTCGGTGTCTCACGAACGTACGATCGGGTCCGACGCCGTTTGTTTTGACCCGGTCTATATCGTAATGTTCTCCGTTACGTTGCCAGCTGCGACCTCTGTCAACACAGAAATCACCCATCCACATTACATGCCGGTCTTCTGCAGCCTATCGACGTATACCCCTCGAACCCTTCCATCGTGTCGAACTAGAACTTCTCGGACCATTTCCGCCGTCTAGTTTCGGCATCCGCTGGATCACTGTTGTGACCGACTACGCGACCCGATACGCTATCGCGCGTGCATTACCAACCAGTTGCGGCACCGATGTAGCCGATTTCCTGCTTCAAAATGTCATCCTTCACCACGGTGCTCCACGCCAATTGCTGATGGACTGCGACCGCTACATTTTGTCCTGGATAGTTGACGCATACTCCGGTTCTATTACACGCAACATACGCTCACTACAGCGTACCTACCTCAAACGAACGAACTTACCGAGCGCCACAGGACCCTCACTGACATGCTATCTATGTACGTCGCACCGGACCATCGTGATTGGGACATTGCCTTGCCCTGTGTAACATTTGCTCCCAATTCGTCACGGCATGCTATTCGTCACAAGCTATTCGCCTTTATATGTTCTATTTGGGCGACATCCTGCTTTGCCATTAGATACACTGCTGCTGCCATCTTTCGAGTCGACCACGAAGTACGCACGTGATGTCATCACCCAAGCAACTATGGCCCACGAAATCGCCTGCGACCGTCTCACCGCCTCCCAGACCAACCAGAAGTTTGTTTACGACCGCCGGCATCGCCCAGTACACTATGCCGCAGGATCACGCGTTCTCGTATGGTCTCCTTCTCGGCGTGTCGGTCTTTCTGAGAAGCTCCTTCGCCAGTACAACGGCCCTTATCGTGTGCTCCGTCAGGTGACCGACGTGACATATGAGGTTGGCCCTCTTGATTCTCCGACATCATCCAACCGCCCTGCCACCGACGTTGTTCACGTAGTTCGCCTCAAGCCATACCATGCACCTGATCCGTCTACTTTGCACCGGGACGGTGCTTTCACCGCCGGGAGTTATGTAAAGAGACGATGACGACAAAGTGCGGTGCTCGCGTGGAGAACGACGAAGTGTGTCTGATTCTTAGTGCGGTGCTCGCGTGTGGAATGTGGAGAACGACGAAGTGTGTGTGATTCGTAGCTCGGTGCTCGCGTGTGGAATATGAAGAACGACGAAGTGTGTCTGATTCGTGGTGCGGTGCTCGCGTGTGGAATGTGGAGAACGACGAAATGTGTGTGATTCGTGCTGGGTGCCGCTGGCCTGAAGTTGTTCGTCTGGTCAGCTAGCCCTTTGTAAATATCTGTAAATACATCCGTGTATCTACGTTACAATATTTAGATGACATCAAACGGACGCGTCATGACGTGATTCATGCGTTGCCATTAGCTAAAATGCGGACGTTTGGCCGCTATAATTTCGTCGAGCGGCGAGATACCCGAATTATGCTAATGAGATGATGCTGATTTTTGCAGCCGTTAGCTTACCGTGGTTTCTTAGCTCAATATTTGAAGTAAAAAGATGACCTTATAAATACTTTTTTGGATATTTAAATGCAATAAACCGGCAAAATATGAGCGCGTATGAAATAAAGGACGCTTGAGACTGTCTGAATGGCGACAGAAGACTGAGGCCGCGTGACGAAGCCATCTGCTTTCTTATTTCAAACTCTTCCTTCCCACCGTAAAGAATCAATCTGCGCGGTTATGATAGCCCGTCAACAGCGGCGACCGTGTAGGAAACCGCGAGTGGTCTTCGTGACGTTGGTCGTCTGCAAGTGGTGATCGAGGATTTGCTGCACCCAGCAATGCTGTGTAATTGTGTTAAACGATAGCTCGTCAGTACAGTCATCTGACGAGATGTGTAGTGTGGCGGCTTTACAAGGTTCGAGGCTAGAATCACTCCGCGCTCAGATCTCAGAGTGTTGAACTGCTGAGCTGTAGGTGTTTCGGGTGCGATCGCCAGTGATGAACGCCTCTGAACTGACCATCTTTGTGTGCGTGGTGGTTGGTGGCACAACATGTATTCGTGCGGCCGAGCAACGAGATCCCGGAATATGTCGGGCTTCTCGATGGGTGTCGACCAGCAAGGCAACGGAGTCAATCTGCTGGAAATGGTGCAGCATGGCGAGCAAGGGCAATAGGAAAACCTGCAAAGGTGACTGTTCATATAGCGTCATTCGCATTCAAGTTGTTCGCAGGTGGGAAATGACTGAAGATTAAAGGAATATTTACAGGACGCATGCAGTGAACCCGAATCCGAAGTGAATTTCTACGGCGCATTATAATTTTGTTCAACTTCTCTACAATACACGCACTTTAAAAAAATACTGAGTGTACTCGTAGTTTTCACGATTTCTTGGTTTGTGTTTTCGACGACCGAGAAAGAAAAAATAAGTATAATCACCAGATATAAGTCGTCCCTTAAACTGCCAGAAATTGTTAACCATAACCGTCAGTTATAATGACCGCCACCAAGCCGTCTGTATCTGTTACGGAAATTGTTCACTTTGGTTACTGGTTTTGCTTTGACCATTTCTTGCATTCATAGCTTAAACTTTACCGCAGCTAGGCTTGTAGCTTCGATTTTGAATGTTCCTTAGTCCTGGGTCATGCTTGTTTGAAATTTTATTTGCATATAATTTAGGCACTACACAATGTGTTAATTTGTAGGTGATTGTGCGGACCTTGTGCAGCCGTTGCAGCACTCCGAACCTGAGTCATCATGTGGTGAGAAGTCCTGGGGCCATATCAATATCATTGACCTCTCTGCCAGGCTTGTATAATATGGGCGGTCACGCATTGTCCCTGGACGGCCATATCAGATGTGAAGTGTTATGCACTAGGGACAGAAGCTCTTTTTGTAGATCGTTACAGCTTGTAGTATGTGACAGATAGAATGGTATTGTCGCCACCTGAAAATGATGATCACAGCAGGAACTTCAACTAGAAAGGAAGAGGACATGCAACCTTTATACTTCAGACAGCAATAACTTGATCACCGGCACTTAGGATTTGCACTCGCTGTCATGATTTTGATATGTGCCACAAGTGATCAATGTGCACATTTATACTGCTTCATGTTCGATAGCATACTGCTGAGAAGCCGTCAAAGTCTTAGTTGTTTCCGTTGTTTTGGGATATAACCGTATATTTGATGTACATTTTGTTGATAGTATATGTAAAAACCAAGCACACCTTTCTCTGGGGATATAATGTTTGTCTACCTCCTGTAGACATACTGAGTGTATTCTTCTACAACTGCTGTGACCCTCGTTAAGAGATGCCAAATCTTTTTGATAAGCTCCTTGATAAATTTCTTACTGCAGCTCTAGAAAATGCTTCGCTCCTTTTGTGAATTGCAACATATCTTGTTCCATAAAATACCTCTCTCCATGATAGCGTCGTGTGCAGGCCTTCCATATCCCTATTATGCGGCTCCTGTATCGACCAGTTGCTTCTTGACACATTGCTGCTGCTGCCACATGCCCTCAGGCACTCACATTATTGTTAAAAGAGAGTTGGTAAAGCTTACATATTCATGCTCGAAGCCGCTAGAACATGGCTTCATCACTCGACATGTTTATAGAACGATTGCAGCTGTGTATAACTGCTTCTTCATTATTTTGTTTTCTGTTGCTTTTGTAACCTTATCTTGATTGTTCTTTTTCAGGTTTAAATTGATAATTTAGAGGAAGGGGCATAAATTTTATGCCAATCACTTTATTTCATTTACGCAGAACACTTTCAAGGACACTTTTCTGTTATCATTACTTTTCAACATTTTGTACCATTGTGCTAGTATTGAGTTGTATAACTATTCACTCTCATTAGTGACAGTTGCACTAGTTTCACTTACACCTATCTTATTGTCACATTTGTTTTCTACCTTATCTAGTATCCCTATGCTTTCATAATTACATCCGCTTCCGTAATCTCGTCTGCACTGTCTAGTCTAGATTTAACCCTCAGAATGTGTTCCATATTTGGCACGTCTGCTATGTGTACAGCCCAATTGATTTGAACACCAAATATATTTTTAAGAAGATCGCAATAAAAAGATAACTTCTTGAAGGTACAATCCTATTGAACACAGTAGACATCCCAGTTGAAAAAAACATCAGCCCGTGTCTGATGTTTACACCACACCGGTTTTTCAGATACGGGTCTGATGTGACCCGTGCTGGTGTGTTCCGTTCTGGTGTGTCCCGTTCTGGTGTGTCCCGTTCTAGTGTGTTCCATTCTGGTGTATCCCGTGCTGGCGTGTCCCGTGCTGGCGTGTGTCGTGCTTGCATGTGTCGAGCTGACAGTTTCCAATATAGCGCGGGCCGATGTATTCAGGTGCTATTCGGGCTGCTTCTAAGGCCCTAATGTTCTTTGGTATGCTTTGGCTTGGCTTTATGATAAACCAACACATTATTTAGGTTTCTTTAGTAGTGGTGTATAGTACACCCGAGTGCATCTGGGACCAATGCACCTTTTCAATGAGATGTAGCGCCCTCTAAGCCTAAAAAGCAATGCACAGCGGTAATGAAGAGAAAATTTGGTAGCAAGAAGCACCAATAACACCTGCAAGTGGCTATTAAGTGTGTGCTTGATAGCTAGGTCTATTTGCCCCTTGAGCCCTTGCACTATCTGCACAAGCACAGTAGAAGCTGGTGGTTTGTTTTCAATCACTGGGGCTAGTTTGAGGAGAAAGGCAGATTCCAAGTGTGTCGATAGCAATGCAGCTTGTTCAGATATACATAACAGCAT
>JAJIZL010047759.1:37472-66370 GCA_023969395.1 Amblyomma maculatum
GAATGGCCAGCTCACAACATTTGAGGGACGGGAGAAAGAAATTGAAAAAAGAGAGGAAGAGGTGCCCAACTGAAGAGCTGCAGAATAATTTTGACCACCTGGGAATCTTTAACGTGCACTAACATTGCACAGCCCACAGATGCTTTGTGTTTTACCTCCATCCAAACACAGCTGCCGCTGCCGGAAAGAAAATCCACCCATCAGAAGTAACTTAAAATGGGTAGCCCACATGTAACTTTTCATCAACAAATCTGGACTGCAGCTTGAGTTGCAGGAAACTACAAACTAAGACATACAGAGGCGAGCATGCTTGTCTTAAGTGCTTGTTCGGCCCTCTGTGAAGCTGTGTTGTATTGCATTGGGTTTAATGGCGCACAAGCAACTGAGGCTATCATGCACCAACACAAGGTCAAGAGTGTTGCATTCATGGAATGTAGTTTTTAAAACCTATATTTTGTTTAGAATATTTGCGTCTCTTAAATACCTAAAAATAATGAACAAATCAATAACAGCATTTTCACCTAAAATCAATGCTGGGTGGAAAGGATTGTGTTCTTTGTAAAACAGTTCAAAATATTTTCTTCTTAGTGTTTCAAGTTTTCTGCATGACAGTAAAATGTGGATGACTTAGCTTGTGCACATGAATCCCAAAAGGGCTCATCCTGTTTTGTTAAAATGAAGTGTGTTAAATGTATGTGTCCTATGGGAAGACAGCATAGAGCCACTCCAATTCTTTGGAACGTTCGTGGTGGCTTTATGTGGTGTAGTTTGCTGTTTCCTTTAGTGGTCCAAGTGGACTGCCATTTTTTAATCAATTTACTATGTACCAATTTTGTTCCATCATTTCAGAAGAAAATGCTCTCCTAATTAAACAGATAACAATTTGGCCGTATGGCCCCTACTACAACCTCACTGAGTCAGCAATGGGTTTCAGCACAGGGAGCATCATGCATCATCAGAGGGAAAATGAAAAAAAAATGTGAAAATGTTCCTATATATAATGCACACAATGTATGGTTAGACTAGACTCCCTCTTGAAAGATGTGTTCCTCTTTCTCTGGGAAGGCAGCTGCAACCTGGCTGCATCAGGATTATGCCCACAATAGATAATTCCATTCCCACGCCCCTCTCTCCACAACTGCTATAATGCAGGGGGTTATATGAGACCCACAAAATTCGATTGGGTTCCCTTTTAAAGGGAAAGGGCGAAAGCCTAGAGTATGTGTTTCTTCTCGCTTTCTATGGAAGTTAACTCAGCTCTGTAGCCCTTCCCCAAAGAGGGGAGGAGGGCGCATAATAGATTATTGCACCCGATTCTGGGAAGGAGCCGGCGTTTGGGGAAGGGAGTGGGGGGGGGGGGGGGCGTGAATATTATATAATAGATAATTGTGATCCTACTGCATGTGTTGTGCGATTCAGGGAGGAGGCGCACTACAATAGGTAATTGCGCTGCTATTGTGCCCCCCGCCCCTCCCCTCCTATTCTGGGAGCAGGAGACTGGCGCACTATTTTTATTTATTTTCAGTACACCCTGCAGCGCCGAAGCATTATAGCAGGGGAGTGGGTACAACATTAAAGTGACGAGCAGATAAACAACAACAAAAAAATCACACGAGAGAAAGAACAAAAAAAAAAGCGGGGGAGGGGGGTAGACAAAGGAGTAATGAATTAAAAAAAAATACAAGAGGAACAACAGTGCATTCGGTCAACAATAATAGTTTGAAAGAACAGTAAAATCACAAATCATTGATTAACCGTAAAAATACATCTCGGTCTGCACTCACATCAGCTGGCAACTTGTTCCATTCAGACATAGTACGTGGAAAAAATGAGTACTTTTTGTAGTTAGTTTTACACGCCGTTTCTCGTATTTTAAAACAATAGGTAATTGCGCTGCTATTGCCCCCCCCCCCTTTTTCGGTAGCAGGGTAGTGCGAGCAACGTAGGCGCACAATTATCTATTATATATAACTATAAATAGATAATTGTGCGCCTAAGTGGTACAATGGCACAAATCCAAGTCGCCCAAACTTACAGTGCTACAAACTGTTACAGCGACGGGGTACAGTGGTATGGTCTCCGCTACATAAAGATACAGATATAGTGCCCTACCGGGGGACACAAGGGGTATTCTTTGTGTTGGTTATGTCCCGAGTGAACGCTAGTGGTATGGTGGGGAAGACAATGCTTTGCGGTTCAGGCTCATGCCAGAAAGGACAATTCTACTCACCTGGCATGTGGAGCAGTTGAGCATCGTAATACCCTCCGCTTGTGTTTTGGTCACCCTCCCAAAAAACGCTGTACACTTCCGAGTGATCATAGTCAAATACGTCGCGCGGGCGGAAGTTCTTTACATTCCGCGACGTTGTCACTTTCTTGATGTTGTCATCCAAGAACTTCACGTAAATGTAGTACATTTTGTTTTTTGTTTTTTTTTTAGCGTGACACAACACAGAAGGAAAGAACTGCGGTGAGGCCAGACTCAAGCGTGCTGCACCACGCTGCAAAATGTGCTGCACCACGTGTGAAGCGAGAGCTGCACAAAGCTGCGCAACGCAAGCATTCATACTTTAAGGGTAGTGCCACATTGCAGCGACTAACTGTAATGAGACCTACCAATGACACCCATCACAAAGCGGGCAATTAGGCTGGTTGAGGACAGATGAAGGATACATGGCACAAGCTTGTGTCGTTTATTGCCCTTCATCTGTCTCCTAGTCTAGCAAGTAGTGCATCAGCCCCCACATGATCAACCAACTAGCCCCCGTGTTAGCATTGTTAGCGATTAGGCTGTTAGGATGCACTGGCTAGGAGCTATAAACTCCTGATCAAACTTCAGTGGCCTTTACAGAGTACAGGAGGCCATTTTTGAACACTGAATAGTGGCAAAAAAGCTTGGAGTCTCTGTTCAGTAATGGAATATTATCGTATGGTTATCTGAATTTTCCGCACAAGTCAACATTTATGATCTTAATATCACTGCCTCTCCATTTATGTACCTATTTCTTCCCGAGCTTTAAGCTTATATCTTCCCTTTAATTGTTTTACTGCTCCTAGTTAGAAAAAGGGTTTCAGCTGCTGGGTGACTTGCGAGTATCTCATTCCATGCTCTTTTTTTTCTAGAGCTAGTATATTGAAAGTGTTAGCTGTACTTTGAGGCCGTTGAGTTCTGTATTGTTTCTGGCGCCTTTGTAAGCGGTCAAGCTCAGTATTTTACAACCCTCCTTGTATCCTTGTGAGGAGAGCAAAGCTTGTAGTAACCTCTTGCTTATTTTTTGTAATGAAGTAGGTTAATTCTGAGGATGCCAAGCTATCTATGTCTGAATGAAAAAAGTGTTTCAAGGGATCAGTTCCTCATTCTGAAGTATTTTGTTAAAACAGCCAGTGGCTAAATAAGTGTGAGGGAAGCATTCTTTTGCCTAGAACATTTGACAAATGAGAAGCAAATGCTTGTTAGCAGCAGTCTGCCATAATCGAACTGTCACAAAGCTGCAATGATTGCAACACTTGCTTATTGTACCAACACTCATTTGCAAGGTAGGCAAAAGCTAAACTTATCATAGCAGTATCATGCTAAAACACTTCCCTTGGAGCTGCTAGCTGGTAAATATATATTGAATATTATTTCATTAATAATCACTGAAGCGTAAATAAAACTAGACTGAGATAGTAATCTGTCCCCTTTTCAACCATTGTTGATCTATATACAGTATGCTACTTATCAGTGTCTTGTAATTAGATTCCGTGAATTACTCTCACTAAAATTTGATGCTGAAATCAAAGGATAAGTATATGAAATTTGAGGCGCGCCATGGGAATAGATCTGTCATTTTTACCTGCTTTGACCATGTCTTTTCTTGTGATATAAATAAGCCGCTCTGCCCAATATCCATTCTTGCTTACTCTTTTGAGAACTTTGTTGCACCTTTTTGTACAGAACAGTAACTGTACTCGTTCACAGGGTCTGTCCACCTTTGCCTGTAGATTTACATACATATTGTGCGTCAATCATCAGGCGGCATATCGCTTTGTGAAAATGTCAGTGCTCTTTGTCTCATTCGTTGAAAATGTCAACCTTTACTGGTTTTTGTCATTTGAAGTACTTTTTTTCTTGAATATTATCATTAAAACTTTACTGAGGATTAATTTTGTTGCTGTTTATTGTGCTACTTTTTTCATTTGGTTCAAAGAATGTAATTGTATAGATGCACTGAATTATCTGAATATACTGTAATGAACTTGTACAAATCGTGCTTCATTTTAGCATGTGAATCTTAAAACACACTAGCACACTCTGGTGGGGCCATAACACACCAAACTAGTACACACTACATTAGTCTAGTCTAGCTATTGTGCATGGTATAACACACTAGCCAACTCTGGTGTGGTCACCAGAACACACCAACCTGGTGTGGTGTGCACACTACAGCACACTAGCATGGTCTGGTGTGCACACCACAGCACACCAGCCCTCTCTGGTGTGGTCATCGGAACACACCAACCCAGTGTGATGTGCACACTACAATACACTAGCCTGGTCTGGTGTTTACACCAGAACATACTGCAGAACCTGGTGTGCACACCAGAAAACACCACAACACACCAGGCCATCCTGGTATATTTTTCAACTGGGATATATATACTATCCACAAGCGAGAATTTTCTTTTTCATGATGTATTGAACAATTTGTGAGCAAAGCGATTTCATTTTTTCTTGACCACCTTCATCTGTTATTTTGTGGTACAGCCTCTGCCACAGCTGCATCTATAACTTGACTTTTGGCACCCTGGTCACATCTCTCGTGAGCCAGCTGAACCTAATGTAGCGTAGATGTTTAGCCCTTGGCTTCTTGCTTTTTCTTATGCAGCGACGTTAAGGCCTCTCTTCTGCTAAAAACTCGACATTGTGAGCGAAACATCTTGGGCATATATCTGGCAGGTGACATGGCCGAGTACTCAATGGTGAATGGGTTGTGTGACGACCCAGGCTTCACCTTTGAGATGAATGTGTAAGGTGACAAACCTTAGAGGATCTTTGGGTGATAACTAAGACCGGCTACCTTTAGGCCATGAAAACGCATCCGTACGGCTTGGTTACAGTGGGCTTTATAAGTCTGCAGGCGAATGGTCTTTCACATAATTGGGTAGCTTAGAAGTATATGCTACTAAATATGTATCATATAATAAAAACTAGGTGTTAGCAGTAGCAAAGTCGATTCACACGAACGAGGATTTGCAGACAGGAGCCATAAAAAGTGCCGTGTCATAGCCGGAAATGCAGAGCTTGCATGTCCCCACAATAGGTTTTAGAGCATGAAGTTTTCAGGTGCTGTGCTGTTTTGCCTGATTGCCGTCAAATTGAGTTACTTGTTCAAATAATGCTTAAAGCTTGTTTTCCTGAGACAAACATTTCTGCTTTTTGATGGACTGCATAAACAGAGTATTCTAGGCGTCGCAGGCATTCACACAAAGGTAAAATTCTTACACACTCTATAATTACCATTCCCCTATCCATAACAAAAATCAGGGAATACTTGCTCGGTCACAGGTGCCGACTACATTTTAAATGACGTTGAGTTCCATAATATTTCATACTGGTGGTAATGCAGAACGCATAGCATCCCTTGACCGTAGTTGCAGCCTAGTGGTTTAAGCATTTGGTGACCGATCCTCAGTGGTGTGGGGTACTCATTGGTAAAACAGTGGCTGCTTGCTTTTCTGGGACTGAGGTTATTTTGGGCGAAACACTTGGAGGATGGGTTTTTGATCTTATCTTGTGTTTCCTTGCTTTCTATAACTAATTTCTCTTCTTTGGTCTCCAAATGCCTTGCCATCTTTCCTATATGGCGATGTGCTGTACAAGTACAACAATTTTGTAATGATTTGAATGTATGACAGCCTTTCATTTTAGGCTGTGTATTGTAGAGTGTAGTGTGCTGGAAATAAATTTTGTATTGTATTGTATACTGTAATTTTCTGTTTTTCTTATCATCAAGGCTTCATGTCAGGTGCATGTATAAAAAACACCAAAAAGTACTGAAAGCAAATAGTACACCAATTGTTAGTCAACGACGAGCTGTAGAAAGCTACAATGACTGTGTTACGGGAATATCAGGTCTCTTAAAGTGTGTATGTTGTGCTAAATAAAGGACAGAAGCTATACCGCAGCCTGTTGGAAAAACCATGCATACAAGACGCACTAACTGCAAATCATACGTTTATTTAAACAAGCCCTCACGTTTAGTTTTTCAATGATAAGCAATCAGAGTATCAAAAAAGTAAACCCCATGCTTTTCTGCCCTATTTATGCACGTATTCAGGTGAGGTTCATTTGAGCATGTGTAGAGAGTGGGTGTTAGACAATTGCACGTTGGAATGAGATATTGCTGGAAGAGCACACAGGGGATGGCAAAGCCAATACAAATCATCAATTATTATCACCTGGCATTAATGAAACTTTTCCATAAAACCTAGAACACCACCCCTAGAACACCACATCAGCGTTGCAATTTGTGCCACTTTTTGTATATATTGTCCCTGTGCGAACTTCCGCTTTTCTTCTGTTGCGGTTACTTCTTACACATGGCGTCCTTAAAGTCACGCTTGTGTTCCCCTTTGGCTTCCTTGCTTCACCCAGAGACAAACTCAGGAATTGTGTGACATGTGCAGTTGTTAATGTGTGCATTAATGCTACATTACAATGTCCATTACTTCAAGAAAATGGTGTCCATACTGTATCTAGCTCATTGTAATAAGGCACAATTGTATACTGCCAGAACCGAGACTCCCGTGAGCTACAAGCAGATAAATGAAGGGGAAATGAGGGTGCTCGTTATAATACATGAAGGAAAGAAGCCAACAGTCGGCGAGGCCAAGGAAAGCATTGGGGATTGTACATTGTCTTTTTTTTTTAATTTTTACTTGATAATCACATAAATGAGTAATGTAATGTGTTCAGGGGAAAGATAAATAAACACAAAGTAGAAGGAAAAACAACGTGCCAATGAGGAAAACGAAGCCACGACCTCCGAATATCGCGTCCGGGGCTCTTCCAACTGAGCTACATCGTCCGCTGTCCCCCCTGCTACTTTCTTGGGTATTAATGTTGTCTGTATACTAACCTTGAGAGTGTTCACCAGCGCCACCCTCAACTATAGCGGTGGACGTCGAACGTCCTGTGTTACCGCCAGCGTCACGTAGAACGTGATCAAGAGCGAGAGCGAAAGCTGTGCTAGAACCGTTTACGCTACCTACGGCTTCAAGACTGCCAGAACCGAGACCCCCGTAAGCTACAAGCAGATAAATGAAGGGGAAATGAGGGTGCTCGTTATAATACATGAAGGAAAGAAGCCAACAGTCGGCGAGGCCAAGGAAAGCTTTGGGGATTGTACTTTGTCTTTTTTTTTCAATTTTTTTCTTGATAATCACAAATTAGTAATGTAATATGTTTAGGTAAAAGATAAATAAACACAAAGTAGAAGGAAAAACAACGTGCCGATGGTGGAAACCGAACCCACGACCTCCGAATATCACGTCCGTTGCTCTTCCTACTGAGGTACATCGGACGCTGTCCTCCCTGTTACTTTCTTGGTTATATTGTTGTCTGTATACGAACCTTGAGAGTCTTCACCAGCGCCACGCTCGCGTAGACAGTTTCATTTATTATATTGATTTGCAGCACATGTTTGCTTTCTCATCTGGAAAATGCATTTGATGCCCTCTCAGGAGGACAGGCCTCCGCACTGTCCCCCTCCCAGTGTTTCCTCTATCAGGCGTTTTGATACGCCTTCTACTTGTTCCTCCTTGATTCACGTAGTTGTATCAACATTTCATCATTGAAAAGAAAACGTTCCTTCGCTTCCCGGATTTGCGCGCAGACACAGCAAAATGTTATTTCTTCTCTCGAACTTCTGCCGGAAGAATTTTGTCTTCAACCTCCCGTCCAACCCTAAGAAATCAACTGCAACCTTTGAAATTTTAAAATACATTTCCCTTTAAAAATTATTTTCAGCCGCCATTGAATTTTCACAACCTCATACGTTTTTGTTTCAAGATCGTAGTTATCGTTTTCTTTATCATGCTATTTGTATCTATTTAAAGCCATGTAGTCAGCTCCATGTCGGATGCACAGATGCAAGCACCTGAAAATATTTGCCGTCCTGCGCTTCTCATTCATTTGCCTCAACCGTTCTTTATACTGCACATTACATGTTACCTACCACGCTTCGAATGTCGATCATCCCATTTAATCATGAACTGCCTCATTAGTACTGCCTTTTTGTGCTCCCAAAGCAAGTCTACCGACTTTCTTCTGATTTATTTCAAGAGCCGAAGCTGTGGTATATCCCCAGCCCAGCAGCACATTGTTAGCAAACGTCAAGTCTGGTAGCGGGTCAAGTCTTTTCAGGTAATTTCAAATTTATTATATCCCCGCGCAAGACCGCGTTTTTTTTTTTTTTGCGTGAAAGCTATGTTTCATTTTATCTTTCGTTACAATTGCCTCTCTGTTACCCTGCAAATAGTCTTTGCCATCACTTATCGAAATACCAAGGTACTTGTCCGCTTTAACAAAGGCCTGTAAAGGTTTCCGACTTAAACGAACTCCATTACACGTCTACCTATGGTAAGGCCAGTAAGACCAATCATTTCATTTCGCAGTCTTTGAGTCCAATGACAGTGAGCCGATTAAAGTTTCTGTATCATTATTCAGAATGTTAAAAGCTTTGATGATTTATTCCTCGGTTTTTGTTTTGCGCGACCTATGCAGGTGTCGTAATCCATCAATCGATTGATCGATCAATCAATCGATCGATCGATCAATCAATCAATCAATCAATCGATCAATCAATCAATTTTTATTTAATGTGCGCAGGAATAATCATGTGCTGCAGCAAAAACTAAAAGAAATAAAAATACACACACAAGTTTTACACGGACATATATAACACAAAAGAAGTAATAAATAACACATGAAATGAAACTGAGACGGAAAGTGTCACGGAAAAAAAGAAATCAAAGAGTACCATGTCTTATATACACGGCGAGAGAATTGTTGAGCACATCACGAAAGAAAAAAGACGATAGATAGAGGGAAAAAAAACAAGAAATAACGTACATTGATTATAGTAACATAGAAATATACATAAAATAAACAACCATTCCAGGCGCAACAAGTGCGTGGTACTTAAAACACAGGCTAGAAATACAGGAAAATACAATAAAGAAATAGAATTGAACGCGGGACAGTAAGATTCGCATATAAATTTTAAAGTTAAAATATAAATAAGAAACCGATAAAAAGCCGTTAAATATACAGACTGAATTGAACAGGAAAACAGCAAAATGGAAAGTAAGTACAATATTTTAGGCTAGAAAGTGGAAATTATATGTGAGAAAATATTATTCAGAATACAACGCTACGAACATCTAATATAAATGAACAGAGCGAGTTTTGGAAGATGTCAAGGGGATAACAAAAGGAGTTAAATAACCACTGCATTCTGCCCAGAGGGGAATGGGAATGACTAGACGGAGAAGCTTGAAGTGGTCTGAATTCCCTCATGCTATTTCGCTTAACGCGCAGTAGGATGTATTCAAAGAGCTGAGGGCACATAATGTGGCCATGAAGGAGTTTGTAGAGAAAAATGATATCAACTCTGACACGAAGGCAGGAAAGAGAAGGAAGATTCAGTTGGGTGCTCCTGGTGGAGCGAGAAGAGGAAGTTACGCAAGAAGAGCGATATCGAAATATAATAATAATTATAATAGTAATAATATTAATAATAACGATATTATTAATAATAATAATCAATCAATCTTTATTTAATGTGCACAGGAACAACCTTGTGGTTCTCGTGCTGCAGCACACACAAGTTTTAAACACACAGATAGAACACGAAAGAAGTAACAATTATCCTACGAAATGAAACTCAGACGAAATGAGTCACGAAGAGCAAGGAATCATGTCTTGTATGCATGGTGAGAGAATTGTAGAGCACATCAAGAAAAAAAAACGACAGAGAAAAAAAAACAAATAACTGTCATTGACTACATGAAGGAAAGAAGCCAACAGTCGGCGAGGCCACGGAACGCATTGGGAAATGTACTTTGTCTTTTTTTTTCAATTTTTACTTGATAATCACATAAATTAGTAATGTATGTGTTTAGGGGAAAGATAAATAAACGCAAAGTAGAAGGGAAAAAAACGTGCCGATGGTGGCACCCGAACCCAAGACCTCTGAATATCGCATCCGGTGCTCTTCCAACTGAGCTACATCGGCCGCTGTCCATCCTGCTACATTCTTCGTATTAATGTTGTCTGTATACGAACCTTGAGAGTGTTCACCAGCGCCACCCTCAATTATAGCGGTGGACGGGGAACGTCCTGCAACGTGATCAAGAGTAAGGGCGAAAGTTGTGCTAGAACCCTCTTACGCTACCTATGGCTTCAAGACTGCCAGAACCGAGACCCCCGTAAGCTACAAGCAGATAAGTGAAGGGGAAATGAGGATGCTCGTTATAACATGAAGGAAAGAAGCCAACAGTCGGCGAGGCCAAGGTAAGCATTGGGGATTGTACTTTGTCTTTTCAATTTTTACTTGATAATCACATAAATTAGTAACGTAATGTGTTAAGGGGAAAGATAAAGACAAAGTAGAAGGAAAAACAACGTGCCGATGAAGGGAACCGAAACCACGACCTCCGAATATCGCTTCCGGTGCTGCTTGTAGCTTACGGGAGTCTCGGTTCTGGCAGTCTTGAAGCCATAGGTAGCGTAGGAGGGTTCTAGCGCAGCTTTCGCCCTTGCTCTTGATCACGTTCTACTTGACGCTGATGGTACCACAGGACGTTCCACGTCCACCGCTATAGTTGAGGGTCGCGCTAGTGAACACTCTCAAGGTGGCTACCGGAAACGGACGGACTGGCGACAGCGGGAGCTTCCGAAGCGTCAAACAGATGAGTTCTTTCTTTTATTAACTTTATTTCGTTTTTAGCTAGTTAGGTTAGGTGCAGCCAAAAGAATAGATTTTAGTTCTTCGTCCTACCGGCCTGGTTTTTCGTGCCGGCAGCTAGGTTTTCTTGGCGTTCATTATTTAGCTATCTTGTTTAGATAAATATTTTTTTTTTTCTACGCTATTGGCATTCGCAGAATTGGTTTTTAACGCGTGTTTGCTAGTCGTTTCTTGTGTCTTCTTTTGGCAATCTGTATATTCTGAGAATTCGTATTAGATATAGTTCGTGTCGATGAGCGCTTAAGATGTGCAATCAAAAGAAGGTAAAGTGTACTAAGTGTGACGCGCTGGTTAATCTCAAGGAAACGCGTTTTGACTCTGTAGGTGAAGCGGAAGGCAGCGACTTTTTGTGTCGGTGTTGCGTACTGATTGATTTGATCAAGAAAGGGGCAGCTTAGTGTCTCGTGTGGATGATTTAGAAAATGAAGTAAGTTTGTTAAGACGAAAAATCAGAAACTGCTTGGACAGCTTACTCAAATTGAAAAAAAAGGGGCCGACGAGCTTTTTTAGGGGGTCCGCGAGGACTCCGTGCACAGAGGTAGTTAGAAGTGAAGCAGAAGAAAGTGTAATAATGAAGGCTGAGCCCCCAAAAATGGCAAAGAGTAGGTCGAGAAAGAAAAGTACAAAAAAGAAATTTAACACTAGGAACAGCTACCGAAACATGCAAGGAGGTAGAAAAAGAGCGAAATGGCTAGAGATAGAACAGCAGTTGAAGGATGACAAAATAGGTGTGTACGCTCTTTGCGAGACTCATCTCAGGGATCTAGAAGATCCGCCGTTTATAGAAGGCTACGTCTGGGAAGGGTGCAACAGAACAAGAACGGAAAAAAAAGGGTGGAGGGGTAAGTATGTTGATACACCAGGGAACAAATTGGCAAAGAATTAAATCATCTGGTAAAGAGCATATCTGGGTTTCAGGAACAATTGCCGGCATAAGGACATGGCTAGGGGTAGTTTATTTAGGAACAGGACATCAATGCAGGCAAGAAAACAGGGATCTTGTTGAATGTCTCAGTGACGATATAAGCCAGTTTGGAAACGGGGCCAATATTATTCTACTGGGGGACATGAACGGCCACATCGACGATCTGGATGGATACACGGACTGTAACGGCAAGCTAATGCTAGATTTCTGTGAGCGACACGATCTAGTTATAGTAAATAGAGAAACAAAATGTGAAGGCCAAATCACGTGGGAATTCCGTAACAGGCAGACGACCATTGACTATTGTCTAATGTCGCACGAAATTTATAGCAAGTTCACAAAAATGGAAATAGACGAAGACGAGGCGTGTAGTCTGGGAAGTGATCATAAACGTATTAGTCTGCTGATGGGGCCCTTGATGAAAAGAGAAATGGAACTTAGACAAAACGTAAACGCAAAATTAAACGACGATCAAATAGCGCAGAGAGCAGCAGACATAGAGGAAGTAATAGAGAAAAGACCCATGGAAGACTGGGATTATGAACAGGTAGAACTACTCATAAGGAGGAAAATTCAGGAGGTTAAAGTAGCAAACCGCTGGAATGGAAAGAGGAAGCCACGGAGCTGGTGGAATAAGGAAATCAGGGACGCTATTGAACAACGACGGGCTTCTTCAAGGGAACACCGAATGGCAAAGAAAGCACAGGTATCTCAGGAGAAAATCGACCAAAAATGGGAATCATATCGACAAAAGAAACTTCAGGTGCAGGCCCTCGTCCAAAGTAAAATAAGACAGTCCACCGATCGCTGGATGGCTGATATACACGATGCCTCTAGAGGCGGAGCAAGAAAATTCTGGAACCATATAAGCTGGCTAGGGAAGAAGAATCAAAGAGAGCAGGATCGGATTCAAGATAACGAGGGAAATTGTTTAAAGGGAGATAACGCAGTGAACTACATCACATCAGTTATAGCCGAGTCATTTAAGAGCGACGATAGGGTAATCTCCGCAAATCAGGAAGCAACACAAGGTAGCCGAATACAAAGCAGCCTAAAACTGACAAATCTAAACTGGAAAAAGGCAGAAAAAAATATTCCTAAAAACACATCTACATGAATAGATGGAATTCCGATCAAGCTGATTAATGAACTTGGTCCAAAAAGTAAGGAAACGTTGTTAAATGCTCTGGAAACAGTCATAACGAATAAGCAAATTCTGGACAGCTGGCGGCAGAGTAAAATGAATTTGATTTATAAAGGGAAAGGAGACTGGATGCACATAAAACCCTACAGGCCGATTACCATAACATCTGTTACGTACAGGTTAGCCATGCAGGCGGTGAAATTAAAGGTGCAAGCATGGGTTGAAAGTAACAAGATACTCCGAGAACTTCAGAACTGCTTTAGAAATGGTAGGCGCTTAGATGATAGCCTGTTCGTGCTTACCTAATGCATGGAAATATCTAGAGTGGAAAATAGACCTTTGTATTTGGCCTTCCTGGACATAAACGGGGCGTACGACAACGTAAGCAGGGAACTCCTGTGGAACAAATTAAAAGAAGAAGGTATCAGTTATGAGATAATAGAGTTGTTACATGAAATATACCGAGATAACAAAGTAGAAATTACGTGGGAAGGGATAAGAAGTACGGAGGATGTCAAAGTATCCAAAGGATTAAGACAAGGCTGTCCTCTATCACCGGTGCTGTTCATGCTTTATATGATAAACCTGGAACGGAGGATACAAGACAGTAACCTAGCTTTCAACCTGTCATATAGATTAGGTGGAAAGGCGGTAGATCAGCGCCTCCCCGGTTTGATGTATGCAGACGATATTGTGCTGCTAGCTGAGAGTCCTGAAGAATTGAAAACTCTAGTTAAGTATTGCGGAGACGAAGGGGACGCTCTAGGCTTAAGTTTCAGCGCAGTTAAGTCGGGTCTGATGATTTCGAACGGCTCAACTGACCAGGGTCTTAAAATACAAGGCCTTGAAATACCTAGAGTAGCAGAATATAAATATCTGGGGGTATGGGTAAACGAAGGATTGGCATACACTGGAAAGTATGAGTAATCACTTAAGGCCAAAGGGCGAAGGAATGCTGGGATAATGAAGCACAAGGCATTGTGGGGATACAATAGGTATGAGGTTTTGAGGGGTATTTGGAAAGGAATTATGGTGCCCGGTATTACTTTCGGAAATGCGGTTTTGTACCTAAAATCAGAGGTACAGTCGACATTAGAAACAAATCAGAGATCCGTTGGACGATTAGCACTAGGTGCCCACGGCAAAACTACAAATGAGGCGGTACAGGGAGATATGGGCTGGGCATCTTTCGAAGTGCGGGAAGCTCAGAGTAAAATATTACATCAGGAACGCCTGAGGAACTCGGACAGCATCAGATGGGCAGCTAAAGTATTTAAATACCTGTACCTAAAAAAGCGTTGACTCACTATGGAGGAAAAGAACTAGGAAACTAACTAGTAAGTATGCTAGTAACAAGGACGGAGAAATGAAGAGCATTAAGCAACAGGTGATAAACACAGAAGGTAAAAATTGGATAAATTCGATGGAAAAGAAATAGAGTGTGGAATTATACCAAAAGTGGAAAATGCAGATCAGGATGGAAGATTTCTTTGATAACTCAAGAGACATGGCCCTACTTTTTGAAGCTAGATCAGGGTGCCTTAGAACACGCAGCTACAAGAAGAAATTTAACAATGGAGATGACGCATGTGCTGTATGTGGAAACACCAGTGAAACAATTGCCCATATTATACTCGAATGCAGTGGTATCCATCCGGAAGTTGGTGCAGGCGCAATCACTGTTCCTGAAGCTCTGGGGTTTAGAGATAACAGTGGCCGGGTGAATAAACCGGCGGTGGAAACTAGCAAAAAACGACTGGAAGATTAGTGGCTTAAAAGCAGAGAAGTGACATAATTATAGTAATGTAGGAACAAAATTTAATAAATAGAATGATGGTTTAGTTAACCATTCTAAACCAATATTTAAGATATAGGGCGAAGAATGAGCATGATAGCTACTGCTACCACCCCGTTTCAAAGGGGACGCTCCTATATTCCATCCATCCATCCAAGGCTCGTATACAGACAACAATACCCAAGAAAGTAGTAGCAGGAGGAACAGCCGCTGATGTACCTCAGTTCGAAGAGCACCGGACGCGATATTCGGAGGTCGTGGCTTCGTTTTCCCCATTGGCACGTTGTTTTTCCTTCTACTTTGCGTTTATTTATCTTTCCCCTTAACAAATTACATTTCTAATTTATGTGGTGATCAAGTAAAAGTTGAAAAAAAAAAAGACAATGTACAATCCCCAATGCTTTCCTTGGCCTCGCCGACTGTTGGCTTCTTTCCTTCATATATTATAACGAGCACCCTCATTTCCCCTTCATTTATCTGCTTGTACTTTACTGGGGCCTCGGTTCTGGCAGTCTAGAAGCCATAGCTAGCGTAAGGGGTTCTAGCACAGCTTTCGCCCTCACTCTTGATCACGCTGGTGGTAACACAGGACGTTACAAGTCCACCGCTATAGTCAATTGAGGGTAGCGCTGGTGAACACTCTCAAGGTTCACAGTTGACAGTTGACAGCCGTGTGGTGCGGACGCGTGTTTCATCGCTCCTCCGATTGCACGTGGCTACCGGAAACGGACGGGCTGGCGACAGCGGGAGCTTCCGAAGCGTCAAATAGATGAGTTCTTTCTTTTATTGACTTTATTTCGTATTCAGCTAGTTAGGTTAGGTGCAGTCTAAAGAATAGATTTTAGCTCTTTGTCCTAGCGGCCTGGTTTTTTCGTGCCGGCAGCTAGGTTTTCTTGGCGTTCATTATTTAGCTATCTTGTTTAGATAAATATTTTTTTTCTAGGCTATTTGCATTCGCAGAATTGGTTTTTAACGCGTGTTTGCTAGTCGTTTCTTGTGTCTTCTTTTGGCAATTTGTATATTCTGAGAACTCGTAATAGTTATAGTTCAGTCGATGAGCGCTTAAGATGTGCAATCAAAAGAAGGTAAAGTGTACTCAGTGTGAGGCGCAGGTTAATCTCAAGGAAACGCGTTTTGACTCTGTAGGTGAAGCGGAAGGCAGCGACGTTTTGGGTTGGTGTTGCGTACTGTGTGCGCGTCTAGAGAGATTTGATCAAGAAAGGGGCAGTTTAGTGTCTCGTGTGGATAATTTAGAAAATGAAGCACGTGTAAGTGGTTTATTGGAGCACCAAGACCGCAAGCAACGTCCGCAAACCAAAGCGACGGGGGTAGCGTTCGAATCAACAGTGCAGTGCCAACAAGGCTCCGGCTCCACTTCGTCTACCTCTTCGGTTTGGCGCGCGAGCTGATGACGATCGGGATTACTACAATACCCCCCGGCGGAAAAGGAGCCATCCTGGCGACTCATGGTGAGGAAAGGGTAGGGGGATCATAATACGGCTTGAGGCAGTCGACATGTACAGTTTCTCGGCCGCGGCGGCGATGATCTGGAGATGGGTTCAAGGGCTCTACTACGTAATTGACGGGAGAAGATTGTTCGAGAATGCGGTAAGGTCCACGATAGCGCGATAGGAGTTTGGATGAGAGGCCGGGTGCAGAGGAAGGCACCCAGAGCCAAACGAGGGCACCTGAGGGATATGAAGGCGCTGGATTTGTAGGGTCCTGGTTATGCTTTTGTTGAGCCTGGTTCTCCGTTGTGAAGGAGCGCGCCAATTGTCGGCATTCTTCGGCAAATGTGTGCGCTTCAGACAGTAGAGTGGTCTCTGAAGCGTCGGGGTGGTAGGGCAGGATAATATCCATGGTGGACGTGGGTTCACGACCATATAAAAGAAAGAAGGGGGAGAACCCAGTCGTAGTCTGCGTAGCCGTATTGTAGGCGTACGTTACGAAAGGCAGCACTTGGTCCCAATTAGAGTGAGCGCTATCAACATACATGGCTAGCATGTCACTAAGAGTGCGATTAAATCGCTCAGTCATGCCGTTCGTTTGGGGGTAATACGCTGTGGTGCTCCGGTGAATGATCTGGCACTGTTTGAGGAGGGCTTCGACAGTGTCGGAAAGAAACGCACGTCCGCGGTCACTGATCAATTTTTTCGGTGCGCCGTGACGAAGAACGAGGCGATGCAGAATGAACGAAGCAACATCCCGTGCGGTAGCAGACTGCAAGGCCGATGTTTCTACCTAACGGGTTAGGTGGTCAACGGCTACGATGATCCAGCGGTTGTTAGCCGACGTGATCGGAAGCGGGCCATACAGATCGATACCGACACGGTCAAAAGGGCGGCTGGGGCAAGGCAATGGCTGCAACGGAGCGGCTGGCTGAGGGGATGGATTCTTGCGACGTTGGCAGGCGGTACAGGATCGGATGTACTGACGAATGAAGCGGTACATGCCGCGCCAGTAATATCTCATACGCAGTCGAGAATAGGTTTTCATGACACCTGCATGGCCGCATTGGGGATCGGCGTGGAAAGAGGCGCAAATTTCAGCACGGAGATGTCGCGGAATCACGAGAAGCCACTTTCGCCCTGTAGGATGGTAATTGCGATGGTATAAA
Organism: Amblyomma maculatum; assembly: GCA_023969395.1. Classification (NCBI taxonomy): domain Eukaryota; kingdom Metazoa; phylum Arthropoda; class Arachnida; order Ixodida; family Ixodidae; genus Amblyomma; species Amblyomma maculatum. The sequence continues at coordinate 54,966 of JAJIZL010047759.1, forward strand.
AGTCCATCACGAGTGGCGAAGTGGTGGACTTGACGACGAAGTGCACGTGACGGAGACAGCTCTGCGGCCTAGACAGGAATGTTAAGAGGGAGGATATCCATGGATCTTTCTGCTGCTCAGATTTCATGTTGGTAATGTTGAGCGGCGACATATCGTAGGCACAAACGAAGCCAGCCGTCGAGTCGTTAGGAAGCGGTGGACGGGAAAGGGCATCAGCGTCGGTGTGCTTGCGTCCAGATCGATAGATGACGTGGATATCGTACTCCTGAAGACGTAACGCCCAGCGGGCGAGGCGGCCGGAGGGGTCTTTGAGGGAGGATAGCCAACAGAGCGCGTGGTGGTCGGTAACAACGTAGAATGGGCGACCGTAAATATAAGGACGAAACTTGGTAATGGCCCATATGATGGCCAGACACTCCTTTTCGGTCACAGAATAGTTCGATTCCGCTTTCGTGAGAGTACGACTAGCGTACGCGACGACATACTCGGAATATCCAGGTTTCCGTTGAGCAAGAACAGCGCCCAGACCTACGCCGCTTGCATCAGTGTGTATTTCGGTCGAGCAGGCAGGGTCAAAATGGCGGAGTATAGGGGGAGAGACCAGTAGACGGCGTAGTGTACTGAACGCAGCATCACAGGCTGGTGACCAAGAGGAAAGGTTCGGGCCTCCGGCGGGAAGTTGCTTTAAAGGGGCGATGATACTGGCGAAGTTGCGGATAAAACGGCGGAAATACGAACATAGACCGATAAAACTTCGAAGTTCTTTCAAGGTTGTGGGCTTGGGGAAGTCTGCGACGGCACGAAGTTTGGTAGGATCCGGTAGAACGCCATCCTTAGATATGACATGACCAAGTATTGTGAGCTTGGTAGCGGCAAAGTGACATTTCTTTAAGTTGAGCTGTAGGCCTGCTTCAGTAAGGCACGTAAGGACACGCTGAAGGCGCAAAAAGTGGGAAGGGAAATCTTTCGAGAAAACGACAATGTCATCTAGATAACAAAGACACGTTTCCCATTTGAGCCCACTGAGAATGTTATCCATCATTCTCTCGAAGGTGGCGGGGGCGTTGCACAGTCCGAACGGCATCACATTGAATTCATACAGGCCATCGGGAGTGATGAAGGCTGTTTTCGGGCTGTCAGCGGAAACCATCGGTACTTGCCAATAGCCAGAGCGCAAAGAGAACAGGATTAGGGAGGGCAGATGTCGAAATAAGGGGAACGAGAACAGAAGAAAAGGGAGGAATGTCGGTGTCTGCAGCTACAAGGAGTTTAGCAGGGCGCACAGGCGGGTCACACAGGGAAACATTATACACAGGGGAAAGCTCAACTTCAGCACGGGCACAATCAATCACAGCACTGTGAGTTGACAAAAAGTCGTAGCCGAGGATGATGTCGTGGGAGCAGTCGTAAAGCACCACCATCTCGACGAGATACGTAATGTCTTTGATGCAAACTCGTACCGCGGTTGTTAGCCTGAACTGGCCGTACGAAGCGAAAAAGCAGAAAGCGGCGTCGTGACCTTGCGAATTTTGCGGCGAGGGGCATCACTAATTACGGAAACGGCAGCACCTGTATTCACCAGCGCGAGAACGAGAAAACCTTCTACGAGCACTTCAATGACGTTGGCGGGAGAAGGCGGAGGACTTAACGAGTTCGTCAAACGCGCAGTTCTTTCCTCCGGAACTGCGGCATTTAGTTTTCCCCTTGCGTAGGGCCCTGTCGCCGGAGCATTGGCGAAATGGAACGTCGGCGAGGCGAAGGCGAACGGCGTGTCGAGTACTGAGCCCGAGATGGAGACGATCCAGAAGAGACGTTGCTCAGGGGCGGCTCGGGATCGTAGTAGTGGTACTGACGGACTGTGTCCTCAGGATGAGGCGGGCGCTGACGGAAAAGGCGAGCGACGTGACCCGGAAGCCCGCAAGCATAGCAAATTGGGCGATTGTCGGCGGTTCGCCATGGGTTCGTAATGCGGCGTCGCGGTCGAGGGATCTGAGACTGAGGGGCCATGAAACGAGGTGGACCATAAAATGTAGGGCCGTTCTGGTAAGACGATGTTGGAAGCGGACCGCGCGTTCCAGCGGTTACTTGCGCGTAAGTGAGTGGGGCTTGCACAGGAGCGATGGGAACACTAGAAGGCAGCGCTTCGGCGACTTTCTCCTCGATAACTTGGCGGATAGCCGGCGAGATTGATGGCGCGTTGGCCGGCGCTAATTGCGAAGTGCAGACGGTCGGCTGAACTGGATGGAGGAGGGACAGCTGGCGTGTAACTTCTTCGCGGATGAAGTCTTGGATGTTCTGCATAAATTGAGACTGTTCCGCAGACGTCGTAGCCAGTGCCAAGCCAGCAATGCCGGCAGGTGTGGCAGCCCGTCGCGTAGAAGCGCGCTGCTTTCGTAGCTCGTCAAACCTCTGGCACAGTGTTATAATGTCGGATACGGAAGTAGGGTCTCTGGCCGACATCATATAGTACGCATCATCAGTGAGGCCTTTTAGAACATGTGTGACTCTTTCGGGCTCGGGCATGGACGGATTGACCCGCTTGCAGAGGTCAACCACGTCCTCAATGTAGCTAGTAAACGTTTCTTCGGGACGTTGAAGCCGTGCATGGAGGCGTTGTTCGGCGCGGAGTTTACGTACCGCAGGACGGCCGAAGACATCCGCGAAGATTTTCTTGAAGACAGACCACGTCGGAAGATCGGCTTCGTGGTTTCGAAACCACAGATTCGCCACGTCCGTGAGGTAGAAGAGGACGTTGCTCAGTTTTATGGAATCGTCCCAGCGGTTGTAAGTGCTGACGCGCTCGAAAGAGGCCAGCCAGTCGTCAACGCCGTGGTCGTCGGTACCGCTGAAAAAAGGTGGGTCACGGGGGCGTTGTGCCCCGGGACAGAAGATGGTGGCAGGAGTGGCAGGGATGGGCGCCGATGGTTGGCTGGGAGCGTCCTGCATGATTGTGACCGAAGGCGGTAGCGTGCGGTTCCGAAGTTCCAAGGTGAAATTTGCGAGGAGGACTGGGGCGACGACCGAACCTCCACCAAGTGTAAGGGGTTTATTGGAGCACCAAGACCGCAAGCAACGTCCGCAAACCAAAGCGACGGGGGTAGCGTTCGAATCAACAGTGCAGTGCCAACAAGGCTCCGGCTCCACTTCGTCTACCTCTTCGGTTTGGCGCGCGAGCTGATGACGATCGGGATTACTACATACGTTTTTTAAGACCGGAAAATCAGAAACTGCTTGGACAGCTTACTCAAATTGAAAAAAAAAAGGGGCCGACTTTATCATTGGAACCAACGAGGACGAACATTCCAATGCAGGCCACGTGGCTGAGGCCAGCACTGGCATGGAAGGCATAAGCAAAGTAGGTCAGGCGGATCCGAACCGCCAGAGTTATTTAGAAGCAGCTAAGACGCCGGAAAAAAAGGAAGAAGTAAGGAAGAATGAAAATTCCAGAGATAAGGACACAGATAACCGAAAGCAGGAGCCAACAGTTGGGAGAGGGAGAGAGAAGGCCCAGGTGGTTATCGCCGGAGATTCTAACATCAACAGGTGCAAGCGAGATATCTTGGAACGTGTAAGGGGTGATGAGAGAGTGATGGTTGAAGCCTTCCCAGGGAGAACAATGAGGGCAGTGCTAAAAGAGAGTAAAAGTAGGCTGTTGAAGAATTCCGCAGAGCGCAGTATGGTAATAGTAGCCACGGGGCTAAACGATGTCCTAAATGGTGACGCTGCAGGAGTGGTGGAAAGTTTAGCTAAGGCAGTTGACGAGATCAGGGAGATGGTGCAGCAGACGCAGATAGTTGTGTACACAGTACCAGAGGTGCTAGGATTGAACGGAAAGATGGAAAAGGACGTGGTGACAGTTAAACAGGACATAAGAAAGTTAAGCCTGGAGAAGCGTTTCGAAGTGGTTGAGGTAAACAGGGAGGTACATAAAGCAGGTTTTGGTAGGGCTTTTCAGCGATGTGACATTCATTTTAACAGAAGGGTGGGAGCAGAGATCGGCTGGCGCCTGGCAGGATGGGCTGTAGCTTTTTTAGGGAGTCCGCGAGGACTCCGTGCACAGAGGTAGTTAGAAGTGAAGCAGAAAAAAGTGTAATAATGGAGGCTGAGCCCCCAAAAATGGCAAAGAGTAAGTCGAGAAAGAAAAGTACAAAAAAGAAATTTAACACTAGGATCAGCTACATAAACATGCAAGGAGGTAGAAAAAGAGCGAAATGGCTAGAAATAGACCAGCAGTTGAAGGATGATAAAATAGGTGTGTACGCTCTTTGCGAGACTCATCTCAGGGATCTAGAAGATCCGCCGTTTATAGAAGGCTAAGTCTGGGAAGGGTGCAACAGAACGAGAAGAGGAAAAAAGGGTGGAGGGGTAGGTATGTTGATACACCAGGGAACAAATTGGCAAAGAATTAAATCATCTTGTAAAGATGATATCTGGGTTTCAGGAACAATTGCCGGCATACGGACATGGCTAGGGGTAGTTTATTTAGGAACAGGACATCAATGGAGGCAAGAAAACAGGGATCTTGTTCAATGTATCAGTGACGATATTAGCCAGTTTGGAAACTGGGCCAATATTATTCTACTGGGGGACATGAACGGCCACATCGACGATCTGGATGGATACACGGATTGTAACGGCAAGCTAATGCTAGACTTCTGTGAGCGACACGATCTAGTTATAGTAAACAGAGAATCAAAATGTGAAGGCCAAATTACGTGGGAATTCCGCAACGGGCAGACGACTATTGACTATTGTCTAATGTCGCAGGAAATTTATAGCAAGGTCACAAAAATGGAAATAGACGAAGAAGGGGAGTGTAGTCTGGGAAGTGATCATAAACGTATTAGTCTGCAGATGGGGCCCTTGATGAAAAGAGAAATGGAACTTAGACAAAACGTAAACGCAAAATTAAACGACGATCAAATAGCGCAGATAGTAGCAGACATAGAGGAAGTAATAGAGAAAAGCCCCTGGAAGACTGGGATTATGAACAGGTAGAACTACTCATAAGGAGGAAAATTCAGGAGGTTAAAGTAGCAAACCGCTGGAATGGAAAGAGGAAGCTACGGAGCTCGTGGAATAAGGAAATCAGGGAAGCTATTGAACAACGACGGGCTGCTTCAAGGGATCACCGAATGGCAAGGAAAGCACAGGTATCTCAGGAGGATATCGACCAAAAATGGGAATCATGTCGACAAAAGATACTTCAAGTGCAGGCCCTCGTCCAAAGTAAAATAAGACAGTCCACCGATCGCTGGATGGCTGATATACACGATGCCTCTAGGGAAGAAGAATCAAAGAAAGCAGGATCGGATTCAAGATAATGAGGGAAATTGTTTAAAGGGAGATAACGCAGTGAACTACAGTACATCAGTTATAGCCGAGTCATTTAAGAGCGACGAGAGGTTAATCTCCGCAAATCAGGAAGCATCACAAGGTAGCAGAATACAAAGCAGCTTAGAACTGACCAATCTAAACTGGAAAAAGGCAGAAAAAAATATTCCTAAAAACACATCTACAGGAAAAGATGGAATTCCGATTAAGCTGATTAATGAACTCGGTCCAAAAAGTAAGGAAACGTTGTTAAAAGCTCTGGAGGCAGTCACAACGAATAAGCAAATTCCGGACAGCTGGAGGCAGAGTAAAATGAATTTGATTTATAAAGGGAAAGGAGACAGGATGCACATAAAATCCTTCAGGCCGATTACCATAACATCTGTTATGTACAGGTTAGCCATGCAGGTGGTGAAATTAAAGGTGCAAGCATGGGTTGAAAGTAACAAGATACTCGGAGAACTTCAGAACGGCTTTAGAAATGGTAGGCGCTTAGATGATAGCCTGTTCGTGCTTACCCAATGCATCGAAATATCTAGAGTGGAAAATAGACCTTTGTATTTGGCCTTCCTGGACATACACGGGGCGTACGACAACGTAAGCAGGGAAGTACTGTGGAACATATTAAAAGAAGAAGGTATCGGTTATGAGATAATAGAGTTCCTACAGGAAATATACGGGGATAATAAAGTAGAAGTTACGTGGGAAGGGATAAGAAGTACGGAGGATGTGAAAGTATGCAAAGGATTAAGACAAGGCGGTCCTCTATCACCGGTGCTGTTCATGCTTTATATGATAAACCTGGAACGGAGGATACAAGACAGTAACCTAGGTTTTAACCTGTCATATAGATTAGGTGGAAAGGCGGTAGAGCAGCGCCTCCCCGGTTTGATGTATGCAGACGATATTGCGCTGCTAGCTGAGAGTCCGGAAGAATTGCATACTCTAGTTAAGTATTGCGGAGACGAAGGGGACGCTCTAGGCTTACGTTTCAGCGCAGTTAAGTCGGGTCTGATGATTTTCAACGGCTCAACTTATAAGGGTCTTAAAATACAAGGCCTTGAAATACCTAGAGTAGCAAAATATATATATCTGGAGGTGTGGGTAAACGAAGGATTGGCATACATTGGAAAGCATGAGCAATCACTTAAGGCCAAAGGGCGAAGGAATGCCGGGATAATGAAGCATAAGGCAGTGTGGTGATACAATAGGTATGAGGTTTTGAGGGGTATTTGGAAAGGAATTATGGTGCCCGGACTTATTTTCGGAAATGCGGTTTTGTGCCTAAAATCAGAGGTACAGTCGACATTAGAAACAAATCAGAGATCCATTGGACGATTAGCACTAGGTGCCCACGGCAAAACTACAAATGAGGCGGTACAGGGAGATATTGGCTGGGCATCTTTCGAAGTACGGGAAGCTCAGAGTAAAATACTATATGAGGAACGCCTGTGGAAATTAGACAGTAACAGCTGGGCAGCTATACTATTTAAATACCTGTACCTAAAAAGCGTTGACTCACAATGGAGGAAAAGAAGTAGGAAACTAACTAGTAAGTATGCTAGTAACAAGGACGGAGAAATTAAGAGCATTAAGCAACAGGTGAAAAGCACAGAAGGTAAAAATTGGATAATATCGATGGAAAAGAAACAGAGTGTGGAATTATACCGAAAGCGGAAAATGCAGATCAGGAAGGAAGATTTCTTTGATAACTCAAGAGGCAGTGCCCTACTTTTTGAAGCTAGATCAGGGTGCCTTAGAACAGGCAGCTACAAAAGGAAATTTAACAATGGAGATGACGCATGTGCTGCATGTGGAAACTCCAGTGAAACAATTGACCCTATTATACTCGAATGTAATGGTGTCCATCCGAAAGCTGGTGCAGGCGCAATGACTTTTCCTGAAGCTCTGGGGTTTAGAGATAACAGTGGCCGGGTGAATAAACCGGCGGTGGAAACTAGCAAAAAACGACTGGAAGTTTGGTGGCTTAAAAGCAGGGAAGTGACATAATGTTAATAATGTAGGAACAAAATTTAATAAATATAATGATGGTTCAGTTAAACATTAAAAATCAATAATTAAGATATAGGGAGAAAAATGAGCATGATAGCTACTGCTACCACTCCTTTTCAAAGGGGACGCTCCTATATTCCATCCATCCATCCATCCAAGGTTCGTATACAGACAACATTAATACCCAAGAAAGTAGCAGGGGGGACAGCGGCCGATGTAGCTCAGTTGGAAGAGCACCGGACGCGTTATTCGGAGGACGTGGGTTCGGTTCCCACCATCGGCACGTTGTTTTTCTTTCTACTTTGTGTTTATTTATCTTTGCCTTAAACATACTACTTTACTAATTTTTATGATTATCAAGAAAAAAAGAAAAAAAAAGAAAGTACAATCCCCAATGCTTTTCTTGACCTCGTCGACTGTTGGCTTCTTTCCTTCATGTATTATAACGAGCACCCTCATTTCCCCTTCATTTATCTGCTTGTAGCTTACGGGGGTCTCGGTTCTGGCAGTCTTGAAGCCGTAGGTAGCGTAAACGGTTCTAGCACAGCTTTCGCCCTCGCTCTTGATCACGTTCTACGTGACGCTGGCGGTAACACAGGACGTTCGACGTCCACCGCCATAGTTGAGGGTGGCGCTGGTGAACACTCTCAAGGTTCTTATACAGACATTATTACCCAAGAAAGTAGCAGGGGGGACAGCGGCCGATGTAGCTCAGTTGGAAGAGCCCCGGACGCGATATTCGCAGGTCGTGGCTTCGTTTCCCCCATTGGCACGTTGTTTTTCCTTCTACTTTGTGTTTATTTATCTTTCCGCTAAACACATTACATTACTAATTTATGTGACTATCAAGTAAAAATTGAAAAAAAAAAGACAATGTACAATCCCCAATACTTTCTTTGGCCTCGCCGACTGTTGGCTTCTTTTCTTCATGTATTATAACGAGCACCCTCATTTCCCCTTCATTTATCTGCTTGTAGCTCACGGGGGTATCGGTTCTGGCAGTATACAAATGATGCCTTATTACAATGAGCTAGATACTGTATGGACACCATTTTCTTGAAGTAATGGACATTTTAATGTAGCATTAATGCACACATTAACAATGCAACATTAACAAGAGGCTAGGCCTAGTGCTGCCGCAGCCACGCTGGCAGAGGCAGCTTCGCCGGAGTTGCTCGCTGCAACTCCTGCCCTGCCGTCGACACCTCAACCTGACCATCGGCCTCAGGTCCAGCTTGGTGCTCCCGGTTTTTCAGCACCAGCGCCCATTCAGCCTTCCCAAAATGGACAACAGCCCGTAAGTGAACTGTTCTCTGGGCGGAGCACGGCTATGGCCACTCAGCTAACACGACGAGATGCACATCCAACAGTGCGTCCTGAGGAGACAAGCTCTTCAATGGACCTATCGGCTCCACCATCCGTATCAACGAGCACCCGTGCGCCTCACAAGCGTCCTTCGGAAGATAATCAACCGAATTCGTCCTCGGCAAGTGGTGGCTATCAAGGAAAGCGCTCCTGTTTAACTATCGAAAACCAGGTTGCACCTACACCGGGATCGTCATCTTATAAAGTGGCGATTAAATCTCTTGCCAACAAAAGCCTCACCGATATACCAAACAGGATCATCCAGGCCAACTTGGACGCGTGTCTCGGAACCAGAGGTTTTCGGGGCTTCACGGCAAGGAAGAAGTCAAACACTATAGCTGTGTGGCTCCCGACACTTACTGCGGTGGAACGTGCCCAAACGCTTAGTTACATTTCAGTCACAAGTGAGATCTCAGTGCCTGTGCAAGTGTATCTAGTTGAAGGCTCCGACTTGCAGCGTTGCGTTGTTTACAACGCCGACATAAACGAAGATCAAACCACCCTTCAACGTGAGCTGTACTGCCCAACGCACCGAGTCATACAGGCCCGACAAATATGAAAGGGGCGTTCCTGCATGATCACCTTGCAAGGCCCTCCGACACTCCCAGCTTGTCTGTACTACTACGGCTGCATATTAAGGCCACGGCCGTATAAACCAAGTGTGGTTTACTGTTATAACTGTTTCCGGGCAGGGCACATGCGCAAATCTTGCCCCTTTGCTACTGCCGATGAAGGTGCGTCTGAAGGAAAAGTTACGTACCGATGCGGCCTCTGCAAATCGGACGACCACGAGATAACATCTCCAAGTTGTCCGACAAAGCAAAAGGCAACGCAGAAGGCTCGTCTTCGGAACACTAAGCGTTGGCCAATAGAGGACATGACGCCGGTGCAGACATCCAATCGCTTTGCAGCTCTTCAGTGGAATGATGACGAGTGGCCAGAGCTTCCTGAGCCCGCTTCGAATGCACCTCCAGCTAAGACAAAGTCTAATGATACGGTGCTCAAGAAACGCCGCCGACAACAGCGTACTGATCTACCAGACGACGATATGGCTGTAGTGGATGAGCAAATCAATCGTCTCTTAGCAGAGGTCTCTAAGCTCCGACAACACCGCGAAATGCTTGCTCGACGTCGGCGAGTTGCAGAAGTAACCGCCAAATCTAGTAATTGCCCAACACAACCGCCTTCATTCCGCGCAACAGGGCCATTTGCTGCCTCTTCCCAGTGTACCACAACGCCCAATGATAACTCTGCAACATCGCTGCTCCGCTATATGGTCAACCAGTTATCCAACCTGACATCTGTGATACTACAGCGCTTGGACTAGCACACAAAAATGGCGAAATCCGGTCGTCCTGGTGTACTACAGTGGAACTGTAGAGGCATTTCCACGAAGGTTGCCGAGCTCAGGACCCGACTGCGATTTAACAAGCTTCGGGTGTGGGCTATGTTACTTCAGGAAACGAACGCCTTGCCATCTATTCCTGGCTTCAGCGGCTATGTGTCCCCTTCAATGACCGACCGTCGCGTGCAGACTGCTTCTCCCCCGGGAAAGGCGGCGATATATGTCGAAACGAGTATTCCTCATGTACGCCTTTCTCTCGAAAACTGGTGCACATCATACCAAGAGGTAGTAGCAGTTGCTGCGAAATTTCTGAAAGGAACAGTTGTTCTTGTTTCTTATTACGTTCGACCAGCTGGAGGCGCCTCTTCCCGTATTAATCTTGGCTGGTTATTAAGTGTTCGTCAGCAATACCCCGGGTGTCCAATTTTAGTCGGAGGCGACTTTAACGCCCCTCACCCAGATTGGGGGTATCCGACTGCAAGCCCTCGTGGTAGGCGTGTGCGGGACGCCTTCACTGATGCCCTGTTTGTTCTGCTTAATCACCCTGGGACAGCAACACGGCCTGTGCGTCACATACATAGTGCTGCTTATGCTCCAGACTTGACGTGGTGGTTGGGCGCAGGAACTCCCTCATGGCACATGGAGCCGGACTGCTGGGGAAGTGATCACCACCCTATCCTCATCGGTCTCCATCCCTCCCGCCTCCGCCCTTTACGCCGCAAATGTTCTGTGATAAACTGGGACAGCTTTCGCTCATGTCTCGACAGTATGTCTTCAGATTCGCCGTCACTCCTTGTTGACCGTATACAAAGAGCACTAAACAGCGCTAAGACTACTACCTGGATTGATGTAGGTCGACCGGCACCAGATCTCGGCCTGCTTAACCTGTGGGCAGCCCGCCGTCAAGCTGAGCTGGCTGCTACACGAGACCCTACTTCGGGGCAGGCACGTACACGACTGAATTATCTCACCGCGAAGGCTCGGAGATATGAACGCGATCTATCGCGACGCCAGTGGCATGCATGGTGTGAACAATTTTCTGATAAATCATCGAATGCCTCACTATGGCGAACGTTTCGTGCAATGGAACATGGTCGTCGTTCTACTGACGCAGCAGCAACAGCATGCTTTGCGGCTAATCTGTCGCCGGGTGATTTCGCCAAAGAAGCTGCTCGAAAATTTTTCCCAAAATACGATATACTGCCTCCTTCAGCTGTAAACCTTAATTTGGCAGGTATCCCTGCAGACGCATGGAAATTACCATCTGCTGCCGACGCAGATGGAATTGCGAGCCCCTTTTTGATGTGCGAGCTGCTGGCTGCAATTGACGATGCGAAACGGAAAACAG
>JAJIZL010047760.1:3220-34462 GCA_023969395.1 Amblyomma maculatum
GATGGGATTACGCAGTCATGCATGTCATGTATGTCGTACACTTCACGTAGGCTGTACGGCCACGTTGGGTGTACGTTCACCTAGGCTGTACGTTCTCCTAGGCTGTACGTTCTCCTAGGCTGTACGTTCTCCTAGGCTGTACGTTCACCTAGGCTGTACGTTCACCTAGGCTGTACGCAGCAATAATTGCGTACAGCAGTCTTGTACAAATCTCGTACAATTTTTCCAGTAGGGGTAGTACTGAGGAGATCGTGTCTCCTTGCCTAACACCTTTCTTTATGCAGGACTGTGGTTGTTGTGCTGCTCCTATATGTATCTTCCAGCACTTTCACGTACGCTAGGATTTTGAAATGCCTGCATGACCTCCGAGGTGTCTACAGACTCGAATGCTCGTTCGTAATCAATGAATGCTATGTATAAGGGCTAAATATATTAGAAGCATTTTTCTATCACCTAGCTGATAATATCAGTGCAGTCGTTCAGTCGTGTCCGACTCTTCGTGACGCTAATGACCATGACACGCCACGCTTTCCGGTCTCTCACTATCTTCCTAACATCACATAACTTCATCTGCAGTGCCTCGAGGATGCCATCTAACCATCGCGTTCGCTGCCTACCCCTTCTCCGGCGACCCTCAACCTTTCCCAACATCAAATATTTCTCCAGCGACTCCTCTCTTCTCATCAGATAACCAAAGTAGCTGAGCTTTAACTTTAGAATATGACCCTCCAATGAGCAGTCAGGGTTTATGGTCGACAATATGGACTGATTTGATCTTCTGGCAGTTCAAGGAACTCTCAAGAGTCTTCGCCGGCACCACAATTCAAACGCGTCAATTCTTCAGCGGTCAGCCTTTTTCACAGTCCAACTCTCGCATCTATGCATCACAACTGGAAAGATCATAGCACGAGTTATACGGATCTTGGTTGGCAGACTAATGTCTCTGCTCTTTACTAGGCGGTCAAGGCTAACCATTGCTCTCTTTCCCAGAAGCAGGCGTCTCCTAATTTCGTGGCTGCAGTCTCCTTCCGAGGTAATCTTGGAGCCCAAGAGAAAATCTGTCACAGCTTCCACTTCTTGTCCCTTGATGCTCCAGGACTCGATAGAGCAAGACGCCATGATCTTTGTCTTTTTAATGTTCAGTTTAAGCCCAAACTTCTCACCCTCTTCTTGCACGCGCATCAGAAGTCTCTTGAGTTCCACTTCACTTTCTGCCATTAAAGTGGTATCATCCGCAAATCTAAGGATGTTGATGCGTTTTCGAGCAATCTTCACTCCAGCTGAAGACTCGTCCAGACCGGCCTTACTCATGATGCACTCTGCATATAGATTAAATAGGCAGGGCGTCAGTATGCAGCCTTGCATCACTCCTTTCTCAATCGGAAACCAATCAGTAAGCTGATAATATAGATATTATTTTCAATATTGCCAGTCTCTATTTGACGCGATAGAAGTGGGCATTACATTCATAATATCGAACAAACGATGATGGAAAGAGTCAAAGCAACTCTACAGAAATACACCATTAGGTAGTTCTTACAGAATAGGAAAAATGAAAATGCGTAGATAAATTCGCACAAGCAGCTCACAAATAAAGAATACATATAAGTTTAAAAAAGGACCAATGGGATAACTGGCTGTCGACAGCCTTAAACAAGGAAACTCAAACACAAAGCGAAATTCGTAATCAAATCGTTTCTGCTCAAACCGTGGCCTCTGGTTTGGAACAAACCTTGTAAATAAATCAATGTCAGTAACAAATTAGTGCGGGTAACTCCATTTGCTTGTTGCCAATGAGATGAAATAATGTTTAAATATATCTCTGTGATGTAAACGCTCGGTTAGCTTGAACGCGTGAGGCGTTCGAAAGTCTCACTTATGTGATAATGAAACATAATGCCATTAGTCGACGTTAAATGGGTTATCTAATAGCTGCTATTCAGAAATTTTATTCACTCGAACTTTGCTCTTGCTGATAGCGTTTCGAGCCCAGATATTACGGCTAGTTTGGTTGGTGAATCATTCCGCTTGTATTTGTTATGAATGATTCTTAGTGCTCTATGCATTTTTCGTTCAAGCTTTGAAATTTTAGTAAGATACGTTAGTAAGACATGATCGATAGTAGAGTACCCTTTCAGAAAACCTGCTCGATCCTTTGCTTGATGCAGCCTAAGGTTTTCCTTATTTTGTTAGCAAGTACCTTTGTAAATACATTATACGTAACAGACAGTAAGCTGATTGGTCTGTAATTTTTGAAGTCCCTAGCACCTCCTTTCGTATGATTTAAGATACCCTTACAAAAATAGATATTGAATTTCTGTTACGCACGTAATGTGGTTTTGATGAGTCATCAACCACTCAAAGGAGATTCAAGATTAGATGTGTTTTAACATCAGATCCGCAACAGACTTTCCTTTGAGATCACACAAGAAGTTTTGTGCTTGGAAAACGCAACAGTGTTTTTGGGTAGGAGCTAATGTGGAAATACAATGACTTTCGCAAATGAGAAAAAGTATACATCACTAAGTGAATATATATTCTTTCCTTGTTAACTGCACACCTTCAGAGCCCTGTGTTTGCATTTCTGTTTAGCATATGTAGGATGTTACCTAAGAAACAACTTTTATGTGTTTTAACATGAGATCCGCAACAGACTTTCATTTGAGATTACGCAAGAAGTTTTGTGCTTGGAAAACACAGTATTTTTGTATAGGAGCTATTATGGAAATACATTGACTTTCTCAAATGAGAGAAAGTTACATCACTAAGCGAGTGTATATACTTTACTGTGTTTTCATTTCTGTTTAGCATGCACTGTAAAAACAAGAACAACTTTTTGGACATTTGTTTCATTCAAAACACGCTTACACCCCGAGTCTTGGGTGTTTGTGCCATTGCAAATCACTTCTTGCGAAGCGAAGGGGTGCTATGTTTGGACAATATGCTTTAGGGTGTTACGGGCAAGGATATTGTTGTGTACGCGAACCGACGCACTGCCACACCGCCTCCAAGCAAACGGACGCGCGGCCGCTCCATTTCCAATGCCTCCTTGCACCTGCGAGCAGGCCGCTTCGGAAAGACCAGCAGGGGTACCCTGCCTGCGCCGACGACGACGCGCGGACGTAACCCGAGCCGTGTGTTGCCTCGCAACTGGACCGTCCTGGGAGCATGTGCGCGACCAGGGCACGAGAAGCAATGCCTTCTTTATAATGCCTGATATTTTGCGTGTTTCTTAAGCTTTCGAGCTCCTTCTTGCTGTGCGTATAGATTAGCCGAGCCCTCAGTCATCGCATCGCTTCCCGAAATGTTTAGATACAAATAAGATTTAGTTACCAGTAAAATAGTGTTGGCGCTGCTGCGCTTGCCGGTATGGACCCCTTGCAAAAATCGTTAAGTAGGCTTTCCCACGCTGCTTCTTTCCCCAAACATGGCGTCACTGGCTGCCAGAAAAACGGCGATATAGAGCTGAAATCGCATATTGCTTCTAAACAGATGCATTTAGTGGTAATAGGGCAGTTATGCGAATATATTCTCATGCATAAATCATATGAATTATGGCCATAATATAATGTTTCAATACATTGCAGTTCTGCCATTAGTGGGGAATGCAGCATAGAGGTGAAGCCGACTTAACGTTCATGAAAGGGGTCTATTGAGGCTTGGTCGCACTTTTTTTCTTTAAATGTTCGTGCTACAGCTCCATGTTCAGCGAAAATTACGCCCAAGGTAGCAACCACCGAAGAGCCAGCGCTGATAAATTTGCCAGCGATGGCAAACTCGACATGTTAAAACGACTCCAGTGGACAAAAAGTGCGCATAGGTATTCAGAACATTAGATGCAAGTTCTAATGGTCAAGAAGTTGTAATTGTTAGAGCAGCTGCAATGGCCTGTACACTTCGAAACATGCTTCGAAACATTGTCCCAATCTTATGAATGCAGTCCAGACATAAGAAGCAAATACGTTACCGACGTTACAAGTTCCCCGAGTGGCCGAGTGGTTAGCGTAGAAAGCTACAGAGTAAGAGGTACGGATCTATTTTCGGGAAGCCATGAATAGATATATTGAAATTCAGAAACTTGCTCCTGAAGCTCCCGAGTAGCTCGGAAGATTGGAGCCATTAGTGAGCCTAAGAGAATTTTAGCACGACGACGCCACAACCCATCTGGATGCTTGTTGTATTAATGAATGCTCGTTGTGCCCTGTAAGTGGTTTTGTGTATTGTGCTGAAGTCAGGCAATAAAGAAAAAAAAAAGAGTAAGAGGTACCGAGTTTGAATCGCGCCAGAGGTGCAGATTTTTTTTGCTTAGTTTTATTTTTTTTTATTTTTTAGCTTTTTTAATGTAGTTGAGGTGCTTCGCTACGTTTTAGCTTTTACTTTTTATTCAAAAGTGAAAGCCATCAGGCGCTCATGAACAACACACAAGAAATGCACACATTAGATACCAACCAGAAACACGGTGGCCAACTTTCTTGTGAAACTCATCAAAAATGCACCAAGAAAATGTACAGAAATGTTAATGTGCATGATGAGAAATGTAATTAACATTTAATCAGAAACTCATTAAGCTTTTTTGTAAGGGTAATGTTCTGCGTTCTTTCATGGTTCCGGTACCATCGATGACACCAGGCACTGCGTATACAGGGTGGTCAATTTTTATAGCACGATACCCTCCCCCTTCGTTCCTTCTACAATTTTATAGTTACCTAATCCTCTCCAGCTGCTTTCCCCCTTTTTTTCGTTTCTAATGCTTAACTTTGTCTTTCACCACTGGCGGATCATCTGAGTGCATTTTCCTACCGCCCATCTCATTATGGTCTTCACTTATTTTGCTATTGTAGAAATCAGTATAGACATCCTTGACTAGGTTGACTATCTGTTCGATATTTGTGATGACCATGCCCACCTTGTTTTTTAGCGCATACATCTGATTTTACCTATGCCCAATTTTTTCATCGCATTAAGGCTTTCCCCGTTTTTCACAGCATGCTCAGTTTTTTCCATGTTATACTTCCTTATATTGGCTACATTGCGCGTATTGATTACTTTTGATATCTAGCTTTGCCAACTCTACATGGTCTGTGGATTGGAAGCTTGCATACTTCGGCATTTCTTACTGAAATCTCTCGTCTCCTTGGAAAGCTTGCTTGTATCCTCTCTGACTGCCCTACCGCCTAGTTCTACAGCGCACTCAGTAATGACATCTCTGAAATTATTGTTCATTGCTTCTATGCTAATGTCGTCATCCTCGGCTAGAGCTGAATATATTTATTCTGTAGCGAGATCCTGAGCTCTTCTGCCCTCTCCCGCACCGCTAATTATTTGATGGACTTCTTATTTAATAATTTGTTTCGTTCGCTCTTCCAATTTAGACTAATTGGAGACCTTACCAGCCTAAGGTGACTGCTTCGCACTTTCACAATTACCTCTGCATCCTGCACAATGGTGTGGTTAAAACCCATTGTGAAGTCAATTTAATTTTGTAGTCTTTCCGTTAGGACTTTTCCATCTCCACTTCCGGTTATTTCGTTTGTTTCGTTTGCTGAAGAAGGTGCCATAATTCTTAAGTAATTGCGCCCTGCAAACTCAACTAGTAACTCCCCCCTGCTATTCCTATACTTCATTTCCAACATCTGGTCCAACGCATCGAAAGCTATGCAAATAGTCCAGAAGAAATAAACGGAGATGTATCACTACGCGCTCGTTCGCGCTCGTTTCGGGGCTAAGTGGTTTCCGCAGAAACGAGCTCTATTCCGAGCATACGCGTTTGCTATAACTTGCTTCGCATGCCTGGACATGTTCCCAGTGCGGATCTTATAGAAAAAATTCGCTCCGAAGAGGAAATCAATATCGCTGAGTTGCGCAGCGCGGAGGGCACCGCTAGCACGCGACACGAACGAAAACGATAAACAAAACGTACAAATTAATTGCATCCGAGAATAATGATCAATATTGGCACCACCAGATTGGGGCACACAAAAATCCAAGATATAAGCCAATCAAATAGATTGGATTTCCTAACAATACCAGTATGGACATACTACCTTGCTTATTGGCATTCAACGATACTCAACGACTACCCAATATCTTCCACCCAAGCTCACTCACTGGTTGTTATATCACGCCCATCCCGCCAAGCTCGCTGGCCATCTAATACCTTGTTACATGCTTATGCACTGGATATTCACAACTGGCGTCCAACCAGATTTATCGGCTGCCCAATATTTCCAAATTAATCTTGTCCACTGGTTTTGCAGTATTGGCATCTAGCCAGAGCAATTGGCAATCAGGCATATTATAGTGCTGAATGTTTCAATAATCAGTACCACGGTTAGTTGCTTTTTTGTGCTGTGGCTAATAGGCAACCATAAATCCATCTGGCGCCTATGCAGTGCAGATATTTTGCATGGAGGTTTTATTTAAATACAGCATGCAGAGAATATTCATGCGCAGAAAATAATACAGCTCAAGGTTCATAGCATGGGGATTTATTAGGTGTGCATGTGTGTCAGGGGATGGAAAAATATAGGCAGAACTCTTTTAGACTTCACTGCCCCTACTGTTTTTGCGTCTCTTTGCAAGGTGTTCTCAGGTGCCAGTTTTGAGGAAGGAGCAGAGTTCATCGCATCTGCTTTTATGATTGGTTGTAGGGGCAGCAGCTCCCAGCAGCCTTCAAAGATGTGGACTTTAGCAGTGTGCATAACAATGTATTTGCTATCTCAGATGGCACCTGGAAATAAAAGCAACGTTAATAAATCCCATGAAGACAGAAAACGTTTACAAAGTGAAAGTACAGCTAGATCGTGGATAAAAATGTAAAATAAAGCATCACCTGTTGGCCACCAGGCAACTTGTCTGGTTTGGTCAGGTTGAAATAAGCTGCTCGGTGAGGCCGGGCATATTAACTTGGTTACATTGGTTGCGACGTCTGGCAGTGCACGGCTTCTCATGTGGATGTGTTGTTGACGTTGGAAACAAAACAAAAGGATATTTGCCGCTATCTACTCTTTAAATGCAGTCAATGCTTGCCCCCTTCTACTTGTAGTGCCTTTGTGATCGAACCCCTGTAGAAGAAAGACGTCGGCATAACATTATGCTTCAAATCGATAGATTTTCTTTGAATATTTTTCGTTCGGATAGATTGCCGCAACTAAAGTGAAACTACAAAGGAAAAAAGAGACGCCAAAAAGTGCAGCCGCACAACGACCGTGCTGCTAAAATTAGTGTATACCGCATCACTACTGCAATCACAGCGTTTCAAAAGTTGTCAGAGCTGCAGCCACAACAAAGTACGCCACAGATGCTTTGGGGTTTGCATATAAATACATCAAATTGAAAAAATAAAAAAGAAATCTGAGGGTTAGTGTACACGTTTGTTGTTGGAACAGGTTTGTACGTGTGGTAAAGTAAGAACGATTGCAGCTAACTTAAATAAAAATCCCCTTTCAGAATTGTTCCAGTGCAAGCTTCCTTCTCTCTTCGCGATATAACAATATATAATTGTGGTTAAGTGCATTTTTGCACGAGAAGTGTTTTATTATTTCCACAAATAATAAAATTTAGAAGCAGAATAATTGCGTCGGCAGACCTTCTTTTGGGGCGCTTTAATATTTCTACAATTGTTTGTAAAACTGCACCCGTTGGCTATTTTATGACACTTCTGCTCTGGATTGCGCAGGAGAAAGATCGAACACGTGAATAAGCTACGCATCGTTTAGACAATTCGAATAGGGCATTCATAACTGCAAATTACAATATTAAATATTCGCTCGCAACTAAAAATCATGTCCAAGAAAGCTCAACTTAGCTCTGTGTTTTGAATGGGGTGTGTAAAAGAAACTGATCACTTCAGACACAAGACGCGTGCAATGAAGTTGTAATCAGAAAATCATAAAAAACGAGTAATGTTTTACAGGGCCATGTTTCTTTGTTGCAATACAAATTGGGCACCTCTGCGCCGTAAATTATGTCGTTGTGAGCAGAGTCTATGCATACAAAATAGTGCGATCAAAATACAGTTCAGAACTGACTGCCATTTGCGGTCGAAATAAATGAATTTCTGTTCTCACGAGCAAATCGGTTATTGACAAGGTGATCAAGGCTGACGACATACCGCACTAAGTGAGGTAAAAAATCTGGTATCTTAACGTACGGCGAGCGCTGCTTCGCGGACCTCAGTTGCAACAATGCAAAATGAATGTTTCCCCGCAAAGTACATCCCAGTGATCTGATGCTTTATTTACACCTGATAAGAAAAAGTAGCGGCCTTACAAGGAGAGAAAGAATCTCAGAAAGCTGTCCAGTTATGAACAAACAACTTCAAATGCTGGTGGTACTCCCAGATATCCTCTTTAAAACATGGCCTTTAAATCGAATCGGAACTTTCACCAGGCTTGGTTTTTCAGTTCCGCTATCCACAACTGCGGCAGCTCGAGCAGCTTGAGCGGGTGGGGATCGTGCGGCCGGCCGAACGCCTCTGAATCAGGCGCTTGTGTCGAGTATCACGGCACGGTGAGAAAGGCAGAATGCGGGGGGTAGACTGGGGGGCATTATGAACAACGCATGCCTAGCATGGAGGAAAGAAGGAATCGGGCCCTGGGCAGTGAAGTTCACTGCCATTCCGTGATGACTGCTTCACGGGGAGAAATAGCTACAAGACGGGAAGTTGAAAGCTGTTTGTAAAATTGCATTAGTCAAGGCCCTCGGGCGAAAAGGCGACGAAAGGACGAGAGAGTGGAAACCATATGTTCCTTTGGGCGAAGCTTGTGAGGAGGAATGCGCGGAGCTTCGCCCTTGGCTTCGCTAAAACAACAAGTGCGTTCGGAGCTCTTTGGTGGCCTCGACTGTTGGCTCGGTATCATTTCCAGTGACATGATGACCAGCTAGTAATGAGGCGCGGTATAGTCGGTGCTGATGCTGAATACCGGAAACAGCTAGCGTAATGGCGAATAAGTGCGTGTTTGACTGGCTAGCGTGACCAATCTCTCCCATCTCTGCTATCGCTTGAACATGTTAGGTTTCTTTCCATCCTGTAAAAAAATGCGAAAATAAAGATGTTACGCGTGTGTGTTTCCAAACGTAACCACTAATGTTTGTTCAAGCGACACACACGTTCTGTTCCGTTAATTGCATTTGAGTAGATTGAGTTTCTTGATTGCGTAGGAGTACTTTCGCGGACACGCATCTATTAAACGTTTTCTTCTTAGATGTGTGTTCGAGCGTGCGTGTATGCTTGTGCACTCGTATGCGTATGTATAAGCCTATGGAACGAAATCCTGTGCTCGAGAATTGTGCTCGAGATGTGTTCAGGACCTGTGCATGGATACTTCTGTGCCTCGGATCTGTGCACTAATGTGTTAATCATCTGATATAACGATATCAGAAAAACAATCTTGTCTCCACCAGGAGTCTAACCCCTAGCCTAGCACTTTAACTAACTGCGGTACGCCCTGGATCGCGAAACTCGCATCATATATAATTCTCCTTGCATACAGTGAGGATGATAGCGACATGAATGATGGTGCAAAAAATGATAGTGACAATGATGGCAGTACCAATGGTAATGACGCTGCATTTAGTTGATAACGACAGTGATACGTGATGCGCCATGTGCTGCAGCATTATTGCCGCTTTAGCAAAATTCTGCAGTGAGATTTCACGCGCTGTCCGAATTTTTTAAACACTTTTGGAACATTAGCTGCGTTTTCTATGTCCACGCTAGGGATCGACATCCAGCCCTCCTATGTAAGCCTGTAGGAATTGTCGCGAAGATATTGTACAAGGAATTTTACATAACAATTAATTGTGCCTTGGTATAAATAAAAGACTGTTCTCTGCCAAAATTATCAAATTTAATTGCAGGTCTTCCGCAACAATTAGCGAATTACAAAAATGTATTCAGTAAAGCATATTTATATTTTCCTTGGCGCTTCTGGACATTTTGTGCGGTCAGCTAAATCAAACAATTTTTACCAATACATTAATCCCACTAATCAATAAATATATGATGACCAAAATAACTATGGCGTACGATTATATCTTCTAGAATTGAACATTAACCGACGGCCGGGCCTGTGAAAAATTTAGTCGGGACGAAATTAGCCCAGAACACTGTCAGATTGGGATACATGCACATTGAAAAATGTCATTGGGTCGGTCACAGCTGCATTTGCTGTTTTTTTTAGATCCGCCACAGCCAGAATTGTCCAATGCTGGCAAACTGTCACAGCTCATTAGGCAATAATGACCACTAGAAACCAGGATATATGCAATGGGACAATATTCACTAACGTATGCCAATATATATTCAATATTGACAAGCCAGCCTTATTGCCAGAACATTATTATCCAACCTATGCCATGATATGTACAATGCTGGCTAGCCATCACAGTCCATCGAACAATATTGACAGATATAATGCAATATTTATACATTGTTGGCAGGCCGCCATGACTGGCGGGTCACAATTATTCAATCTATGTCAGGATTTATTTATTGTTGACAGGACAATCATAATGGCCAGACAATAGTAACCAAGCTATGTCATGATATATGCACTGCTGGCCTGCCATCAAACCCCATTAGACAATGTCGACCAGTAGAAACCAAAATATATACAATGTCAGGATGCCACCAAAGCTGGTGAGACAATATTGACCAATATATGCCAAGATATATTCAACCTTGACAAGCCATTCATGTTGGCAGAACATCATTTCATAACCTTTGCCACGATATGTGCAATGCTGCCCAGCCATCTTGGCTCATTAAATAATATCGACCACTAGACACCAATATATATATACAATGTTAGGAAGCCGCCAAAGCTGATGCGATGATATTGACCAATATATGGGAAGATATATTCAATAATGAGAGGCCATTGTTATTGACGGGACAATATTTACCAGTCTATATCAAGGTTTGAAGATATTGGCAAACCATTGCCGCTGGTTGGCCAATATGGACCAGGTTGCCTAGTTGTGCATACAATAATGGCAAGCTGATCAGTATGCATTGGCACTATTGGTCGCTGTTAGCCTGTTAAATGCCAATAACGCAGATGGGTGAAGTTCACTGGGCCAGTAATCAAGATGCTATAGCGTGGCTGTGACATTATTGGTAGTGCATTGGAACCATTTGCCCAATGGAGGGTTAGTAAACCCAAATCAATCCCATCATTGGGCCTATGACATGTGCTGTTTGGCTGTAGTGCGAAGAGAAGATAACTGATGCTCGCTGATGGTAATATATTGGCTTGCAAGGAAAAGGAAAGCATAGCAGTGGGCGGCAGAAAATAAGGTGGGCGGATGAGGTTAAAAGTTTGCTCGTGTCAATTGTATGCAGCTGGCACAGAATCAGGTTAATTGCAGGAGTATGGGAGAGCCCTTCGCACTGCAGTGGGTATAGTCCTGCTTAAAATGAAGATGGTAACTGAGCACGTTGAGACATCTGAATGTTCTCATTGGTTATGGATTACGTTGTATTGACGACCTGGTTTCTTGGGATCAGACACGAGTGCTCCAACGGCATGTAATCTTTGCTGGCGACATCTTCGTTACGTCATGGGTAACATTATATTGATGACTGACCGAGCTTCAAATCCTGATATTTTATCAACGAGACAATATGCACATTTAAAAGGAAACATTGCCCACGCCGTGCGGAGCACCACTCGGTTCCAATGAAATGAAACTTCCTTCCGGCGCCTTCATAAGATTCACTGTTGAAGAACGCTATTTGGTATTGAAGGCCTCGCCTTCAAAAAACGAGTCCGCGAGCCCGGCGCGTGACAAATCTAGTCTCATAAAAACACCGGTTTATTCTAGATAAACAAAAAAGCAAAAATGAGAAACACAAGGCGCTACTGCGCTGAGAACAGGCTGTTCATGAGCGCGACAATAGAACACCAACGGAAAGCGGGAAGAATGTCAGGGCCTTACCGCGGCGAAACAAAACACACTGCGGAGCTAATAAAACGAGCAATATGGCCAAAGCACTAACGGCGGCACAAGAAACATTGTTCCTCGCGGGACAACAACTCACACGAATACGCCTAGGCTGTTCCTGCAGGCGCTGCTTCCATCTTCGTGTCGGCGATCTCCTTTCAGTCGTCCGTGCACACCCTGCTGGCCCATGACGCTCGCCGGCTGCCCCGCGC
This sequence comes from Amblyomma maculatum, assembly GCA_023969395.1. NCBI lineage: Eukaryota > Metazoa > Arthropoda > Arachnida > Ixodida > Ixodidae > Amblyomma > Amblyomma maculatum. Next base: position 15,382 of record JAJIZL010047760.1, read on the forward strand.
CTTGCTTCTGACTCGCTTATCTACCCTGGTCTGTCGCTGCTAACATCACGACCCCTTAAGATTATCTGCTTGCTTATGCGCACTCGCGCTGCCCGTGCAAACAAAATACAAGTAGGAAGACGCGCGCGCGGTTTAAAACACCTAAAGGGGCTGCGGAGCCCCACAGTATGAATGAGGATTTCTTCTGCAATCAGAGATTGTGAGCCAATAGGTGATGCAGTTTGAATTTTTCAATACTTAAGAATACTATTTCACGATTGTGCGTGTAATTGATTTGGGATTCAGATACCAGACATTTATAAACTTGCAATGATAAATTGTGAAGCGCAGTGTAGAAACGTAGATTGGGTCCGAGCAATAACTCAAGTTACTAACATTCTAGTGGAAATCAAAAAGAAATGGGCATCGGCAGGACATGTGGTGCGAAGAGAGGATAACCGATGGTCGCTTAGGGTAACACACTAGATTCTAATCGAAGGAAAGCGTAGCAGGGGGTGGCCGAAAATTAGGTGGGCGGATGAGGTTAAGAAGTTCGCAGGGGTCACGTGGATGCAGCTAGCACAGAACCGGGTTATATGGAGAAATATGAGAGAGGTCTTTGCCCTGCGGTGGGTATAGTCAAGAATATGATGATGGTGATGTTCCGTAAAAACGTTTAAGGGACGGGCGCCCTCATCAGCACCGCTGTTCATTTTTTCTATATGGTACCTGAAACGCAGGCTAGCTGAACGACGAGCTAGTGATGATTTCATAGAGTCCAGAATAAATAAATGAGACTGAACAACTACCTGCAAGGTTCAGAGTGCGCGGATGATTGGTGCTATTGGTTGGCAGCATTACGAAACCCAAACTTCTATCAGATACACAGGAAAGCAGCAAGATGCAGTGTATGAGATTCAGTGTTGGGGTATTGGAATTTATGCATTCAATAACAGCAGTGCTGGCATAATACCACTGCTGGGGCGTGCAATACCACAAGTAGAGGAAGGACGGTATCTGTCAGAGTAGTGCAATGAAATAAAGATTCTGGTATAGAATGTAACGAAGAAACAAAATTAGAGCGCTGCCATTGTGGCACTTAGATAATTTTGCCATTTATAGTTACCGATTGGCTGTTTGAGTGCCCCAAGGTGCCAATTTAAACACTAGTACAAAGACTCCTGAATAACCAGAAACGTTAGCCAGATAAGATTTAGGGGTGTATTAAAGGACATGAAACAAATATATGGCTTTATCTGGGACGGCCATCCTTCGAAAATGCGGGAAATAAGTTAAAACTATCTTTCAGTTTAAGCTATGAAATTTAACAATAAGTGGTCGTCTATATTCACCAAGTTCATCTTACAGCACAACGAAGATATGGAATTCTCGAAGTGTAGTGAAACGTCTGGAGCAGACACAGAGGCAATGACATGGCGGAGAGCCGAAAACTGTCACAAAAATGAAAATGAGGTCAACAAAAAATCGCCTACTTAGACTAGCAAAACTACACTAAAACATTTATTTCACTTATATTGTTGTGACTCATTGATGCTGAGACTATATATTGTTATGAGGAAAGTAACATATCGAATGGTAAACGTAGTATGCAGACTCACGTAGCCGCTTGCCGGGTGCAGATGCCACAGCAGAATGGGGGGTAAATTGGCTAAACTACTACCAATAGCGCTTTTTCTAATTCGTCCGTTCAGCGGACAGCCTTGCAAATTGTTTCAGGCTTCGCGATCACTCTTGTATATATCTTCTCTGTGAAAGGTGACTATGAGGAATAACTCCCTAATGGCAGGAAGGTTTGTAGTGCAAAGTAAAGGCGAACTTCAACAAATGCACGGGACGGGATAGGCCTGTCCTGCTACCCTTACTATTTTCTAGATTAAACTCGCCTTTCTCATACCCCTTCACTTCATCCCGAAAGTGGCAAGGATTTGACCCTGGTACAAGTTTTTGCGTCATTTGGCGGATCACTTACTTAAATGTGGCCTTTGGATTAAATTTATATCATTGGTTTTAAGAATGTGTAATATTCTTAAGGCATCTAATCATATAGTACACATGACCTCAGCCGCATATGACTTAAATATGTTTTGCATAAATCGACGCGCAACTTATGAATTTTCGCCATTGCTTTTGGAACTGGGATGCAAATCCATGAATGGAAAGTTAACGAAAAGCTTATTGTATTCCTTATGATAAAGCCTCATGTTAAATCTCGACGGCATTTGTGGCGGAATTGTGGCCAGAAAAGCACCACGCCACGTGGTCTCATGCAGCGGGCCACGTCAAAACATGAGAGAAGGCATCCAGAGGATGATATCAAAGAATGAGAGCTGCGTGCGCATTGCGTTGCCAGCCACGCGCTGCAGCAGGGAGCGAGCTAGATCTTGCGTTTGTGTAAGTAGGTGATTCTAATTACCTACGCAACTTTCCTATCGTCAGTGATTGTAACGCATGTTACTGGCCCTACCTCCGCAGCGAGTACCGTGAACAATTGCTGGCCAGCTCTCCACCACATGGGTTCTATTCGATGTCCCTGGCACGCCGAAAACAATGTATTCAAAATGGAGGCACCTACGTAAGAATGGCGGGAACAGCAGGAAAAAAGAGTAAGATGCCTTTTTAAGGCGATGCTGGAGGTTTGCAAGCCGAAAAGTCAAGCGCTACTGCTGCTTGCAATAGTCCTGGCCTGACACAAGCAGTAGTACTGCGGTTATAAGATATTGGTACTTGGTGATGACAGCAGCCAGAGGTCAGGAACAGAGTGGAAGTCTTCCAAAAGAAGCTGTTTATTGCGCATGTTTGCGCCCCTAACCAATTTAAAACAGCAGTGGTGGTTAATGGTTCAGGCATGCTGGGCTGTCCTTGGGAAGCGGAATCGCCAAAGTTCTCATTCGCGCTCAATGTAAAGATGTGGAAAGAATTTTTCAGATATAACGCGAACGGTAACTGTAGCTATCTGGCGAAACATTGAGTGACCGTGCCGCTATTATTGGAGGCAAATCTAGTCGTATACAGTGTCTCAAAGAAATAATAGATCTTAGTGCAAGCATCAAATTAATAAGAACTGAAGGCTCCGCCTTCTAGAATACGGGTCCGCGAGCAATGGTCTCGCCCGACGAGTGAAAACCAAGTCTTTCTTAAAAACACCGGTTTATTCTTAATCAACAGAAAAGTATAAAATAGAAAAGAAACAGCATTGGTCAAAACTGCGCTGGAAACATGCCGTCGAAGTGCGCGACAAGGGACTACGCAGAATAGAACGGAACAAGGGTCAGGGCTTCACCGCGGCAACACAAAACACACTGCGGCGCGGATAGGGCGAGTAATCGGGCCAAAGCGTTGATCACGGTACAAAAGCATTGCTACTCGCTTGGCAGCACTCACGCGAACACTCCTGAGGCTTCCTTGTAGGCGCCGTTTCCGTCTTCGCCTCGCAGGACTCCGCTCCGTCGTCCGTGTCCCGTCCGTGGAAGCGTCCCGCCGGCTTGGGACGCTGCCACGCCGCCCCTCTCTGGCCGGCCGCCCGGCGAAAAAGCCAAGGTATATATACAATGGTAGCGAAGGCTCCATAGACGCCCATTGGTCCAAAAAATGGCGGCTCATGGGCACCGCCATATTGGGGGGCAACTACGTATGAGTGACGTTGAATGACGTCACGCATACATATGTTTTTAGCGCGAATTTTAAAGTGGTCTTTTTATAGAACCCGCATTTTCAAGCCGGTATCTCATGAAGGTTGCCTTTCAGTGCGCACCAACCTTTGCCAGTCAAATGTGCTCGAGTTCCTGCTAGTTATGGCCTTGTTAATGTGCAATTCGGCACCCAATGAAAGTGACTGGCAAAAAAGGCAGCATAGAAAGGCAGCAACACTTTCAGACGCTGGCTTACCTTGGCTGGCTAAGCATGCAATCATGGATGATTCGTAGTGTAAATGCTGGTGCTAGTACTTTTGAGTACAAGGTATGATGCACAAAGCACAGGCTCAAGTGCACAGTTTGCAATGCAGTGTACGGCAAGTATGGTTTTCATATTCATGGCTTATTACAGCAACTAAACAAATACAGTGATAAAGCGCACCAACAAAAAATACGCGTCACAGGCAGCTCAAGCAGTAGTTTCTTTAAGCTGGCTATTCATCTCAATGGTCACAGTGCGGATAGAAAAAAACCCTGCAGTTCCACGAACGTTGCCAGGTAGAAAATTGAAAAGCATAGAAGACAGTGCTAAGACAGATGCAATTGAGGCAAACATGAAGTAGGCGCATCAACACGGGTCGCAGCCTTTGTGACGACAGATACGCAGACGGTTCGAAGTGCTTGGAACAAACCCGCAAGCCTCGCAGCTGCCATGGTGTCTTCTCCAGGCTGACGTTGTGGCAGAACTGCACCCACGCTCGGCACCTGGGCGTGATGCAACGTGCACGTTATTCACAATTGCGCCGTAAGGAATACTGCATACTCCAAACGCCAATGCGTCATTATTCCCGTCAATGCTAACCGCAGTACAATATACTTCCATTATATATGAACTATGGTAGTAAATGCTCGCCCCAAGCTCTCGGCGCCCAAGAGTGCGGTTACGTACGTTCGTCCTCACGCCATGCGGGTAGCTATACTTTTCTACGGTTAAGATTGACGAGAATGAAGTGCGTTTGTAAGTTACCGTAGCGCGGTCATGCATATGCAGAATAGCAATAACAAGACAGGCAGTAACTCCTGCTGAGTGAATTCAGTTAAAGCACCCTCAAGGCCGCGCATATACGCGTGGCTGAGTTTTGATACTACTAGTTGCGAGGGTCAAATTGGCTTCGCGGTGTTGGAAAACTAAACAGTGTTGTGCTCAGACTTGTCAGGCAGCACAATTGGTTTTAAATTGGCCTTCCGGTCAGTGGCATGCGCGTGGTTGCTCCTGAGAGTCCGGTATCAAGTTAACGCTGGTGATAGCCGGCTGCATGAAACTCACCATAAATCAGACAAATGGTGGGCCTCTTTCGCACAGCGCAGCACTTAAAGTGTGTGCCCTGTAGTGTAGTACATAAATATCCCCGAAACAATGAAGCCACGTGCGCACGAACTGGTTACAGAAACAAAAGCGAACAGCCTAACGAAAGCATTCGGAGCATACCTAGAGCAGACATCTTGTAGCAGATGACACTGACAAGAGCTCACCTGTGAAAGTCCAGTGGGAAGCGGCGTAGCTTGACACCGACGGTACTGTCCATGCTGTCGCAATGTGCCACGGAGCATCGTTTCTTAACACGCCGCAAGCTCATCTTGAAATAAAGCACTTCAAAAGAACAGCGCCAAGCGTGCAAAGACGTAAAAAGACTTCGCACTGGCCGCACGTCGAAGGAAACGACAAAACCGAGAAAACTGCCGCACCGGTGCGGCGGGGTGCAAATTTTACAAAACGGTGACAGAGAAGCGACGCGAAAGGACGACGAAAACTTCGCAAAAGGGGCATTTCCAGACCGGCGAGCTAAATTTATAAGCTTTACCAGGCGCGCTATTGCAGACAGCTGGCGATAAGAAACCGCTTCGTGAGCTCCCGCGGCCACTGTGGCCGGGTGCCGAAACTAAGGCCTGCAAAGTCAAGCTGCAAATGCACCGCACACTCAACAAAAGGGGGCGTGACAAGAACGTTGAAAAAATTAAAAATGCGGCGTAATGTTTTGCTGAAGTAGTTTACCTATTTTATAAAACACAGCAATAAAATATTTATTTATTTACGTTGTTTTATAGCGTTTTTATTTGTGCTTTTGAATTTCATTATCTAAGTGTTTCGGCCCCCCCAAAGTGTCTGTGCTGCTGTCGCGCTGAGACCGTTTTTGGGCCCAGCCTTCGCCACCATTTTACATCCGCCTTGAAAAAGCCACGAGCCCTGCTTCCGACGTGTTTATCTACCATGTTTCACGCAGATAACATGCCGCCCCCGCTCCGGGCAGCTCGCTCATGCGTACTCGCGCTGCGCGGGCGGGCACCAACACAAACAGAAAAAAGCTCGCGCGGTTCGACACGCTAAAAGGGGCTGTGGGGCCCCTCCCCCCCCCCCCTCTCTCAAGACGGGAAACCTCCAGATGTGTAAAACAAAAATAACGCGGGATAAGGACGGAACTGGTACTGCTGCTGGCGGGGCGCATGCTTGGAGGTATCCGCCGAGCGTGGGTACCCGTAGTGCCTGGTAGGTCAAGTGGTTCTATGTGGCTAGTGGACGGCCGTGGTAAGCTCGGAGATCGGCCATGTTGACAGGTCCGGCTTCTCGATCACCCTGCACATGGCGAATAAAGTAAGAAAGCCTAAAACGTGCGCTTTGTTATCCTGTAAGGGCCAGTCCATCGTAGAGCGAGGGAAGCAGCAAACCCTTTTGCTGCATCACTTAGTGGGTGCGTGCGGCGAAGGACTTTGTCGCCGACTTTGAATTCCAAAGGTCGCCTTCCCTTGTTGTACTGGTTACAGAGTTCCAGGCGGGCAAGGTCCAAGTTTTCCCTTGCCTCCTTCAGAGTCTCGGCCAAGCGGCTGGAAAGATCATGCGCAAGTTTAGAATAGCTAACCCGGTAAATCAGAGCCATTCAGAGCATGCTCAATAGGGAACCTCAGCTCACGACCAAGGAGAATGGCCGGTGGCGTAAAACCTGTTGACCGGTTTACCGTGGTTCTTGTGGCGAAGGCCATCTCCTGGATACGAGCGTGCCAGTCCTTGTGCCGCTCCGTGAATGCCACCATCATAGTCTAGAGATTTCGATTCTCCCGCTCTGTAATGTTTGCTTGAGGATGGTAGGGCGTAGTCTTTTTGTGCTGCACGCCAAGAACTTTGCGAGTGGCAGTGAATAATTACCGGTGAAATACGTGGCATTATCAGTGATAAGCTGAGCTGGGAAACCAAAGCGAGTGAACGTTTCTAGTAGCTTATCCCAAATTATTTTCGAGTCTAGCTTACTCAGGGCATACAATTCTACCCATTTCGAGAAATCATCAGTAATTACTAACAAGTAGCGATTCCCTTTCACTGATCTGGGATAGGGACCCATTATGTCGCAAGCTAGAATTTCCCATGGGTATCGGTTCTCTACAGGTTGCATGAGGCCCGGTGGTTTTCCTCCCCTCGGCTTCGCGGTCTGGCAGGTATGACAAGTGCGGACGAATGTCAGGACATCCCTTCTCATGCGGGGCCATGTTGACCGCGACACAATTTGTCATATTTTTTCTTGCCATCGCTGTGACCTGCGAGGCGTGTATCGTGAAAGTACTCTAGAAAATGCTTACGTAGGCCCTTAGGAACGACCACACGAAATGCGGACTCACCACTGTCGGTGTCCGCAGCAGGTATATACAGCAGGATCAAACCGTCTTCTGCTTCCACGTAGCTGTCATAGCTTTCGTTAAGCGCCCGGCTCCCTACAGGGTTGGCGCTGTTCAGGCTTTGGCGTATCTGGTTTCACTGGTCGTCTGAAAGCTCAGCGTCAACGAACTGTTGACGGGACACCAGTGTGCCCCAGGTGTCGGCAGGAGCTGTCACAGCATGGACCGCGGGTGCTCGCTCTCCCTCACCAGGAAGTAGAGCTCGTGACAGGGCATCGGCCACTTTGTTGAAAGTGCCTCTTCTGTATTCTACCCTGTGATTACACTTTTGGAGAGCGAGTGACCAGCGGGCTAGACGGCCAGTTGGATTTTGCAACCTTGAAAGCCACGATAGGGCCTGGTGGTCAGTCTGAATTTTGAATTCTGCGCCATCCAAATACATATCAAATTTCTTGAGGGCAAGCACAATCGCGAGACACTCTTTCTCTGTCACAGTATAGTTCCTTTCCGGTGCCCTCAGTGTATGACTAGCAAACGCCAATGGGCAAAGCTTTCCTTGATGTTCTTGAAGCAATACCGCCCCAATTCCGCACTAACTTGCATCCGTTTGTACCGTGAATGGCCAGTTCAGGTCTGGAAGTCGCAGGCGTGCAGTATCGCGATGGCTGCAGACAGTGAACGGAATGATCCCTGCTCGGCTTCTGTCCATGACCAGCGGGCACCCTTCAGTAGGAGCTGATGGAGGCGTCGCGCCAGGTCAGCGCAGTTCGGGATGAAGTGGTGGTAGAATCCGACCATGCCCAAGAAACGCTGGAGGCTCTTTATGTTGGTTGGTGGGGGGAGCTGCAGAATGGCTTGAAGCTTCTCTTCATCCGGGCGAACTGTGCCCTGTTCCACAATGAACCCAAGAAGATTGATAGTGCTTGTCACCAACTGAACCTTCCCGGGTTGATGGTGATGCCCGCCTTCTGCATTCGTTGAAGGACATTCGTTAGATGAAGGAGGTGGTCTTCTAAGCTTTCTGAGAACACTACTACGTCATCCATGTAGGCCATAGCGTAGTTAAATTTAGCATCTCCGAGCACAATATCCATTACCCGTTGAAAAGTAGCAGGTGAATTGCACAACCCGAAAGGCAATCGCACAAATTCGAACAGTCCCCGGTGGCAAGTGAAAGCAGGTTTCTCAATGTCGCAGTGGTCAATCGGGATTTGCAGAAATCCCCTACTGCAGTCAAGAGTTGTAAAAAATTTTGCTGACCCAAGTGAGTACATGACAGAGTCAACAGACGGGTAAGAGTCTCGCACTGTCACAGCATTCAGACGTCGATAATCGACACATAACCGTGCTGTTCCATCCTTCTTAGGTGCGAGAACAACAGGAAACGCCCAGGGGCTTTTTGATGGTCTCACCGCACCGGTAGCCATCATTTCGTCGAGGGCCCCATCCAGCAGCGCTCGCTTGTGGACACTCAAGGGCCTTGGATTGAATCTGATAAGACGAACATCGCCGGTGTCAATCCTGTGGGTTAGTACGTTGGCCTTCCCCGGAGCCTCCGTAAACATTGCTGCAAAGGGCCTGAGCATTGTCTCGATTCTGCTTTTTTCCGCTGGTGACCCCGTGAAGAAATTCAAAACGGTTAGAATACTACAGCCTGTGATATTAACTGAAATGCTTCTGTACCGGTGCCATACCGGTAGGTTCCCTTACTGAGATTCATCACGATTCCTGCCTTCACTATGAAGTTACGGCCTAGTATAACTGGCCAGGGTAGTCCGGGGAGGTGTAAGAAACGCTGTCTAATCTTTCGACCATTTATAGTAACTGTTAGGCGAGCTGCTGAGGTTGCGGGTACTATGTGAGTCAACGCCATACGAAGGTTAGTGTTTACACTCCGCAACTGGACACGTTTTGTCTCTTAGGAATTCTTCACCTGATCGCCGAAGACTGTCACCGTAGACCCTGTGTCTAAAAGGGCTGGAAGCTCCAGTCCGGCCATTTTGACCAAGACCAGCGGGGTCTTGTCTGGTTTGCTTTCCTCAAAAGAAGTTGACGGGATTGCACTCATTGAGTGTTTGTAGGGTTTCTCGGGGTCTGCCTCATGCATTGCAGGTGGGGATGATGGCACCTGCATCAATGGCCCCTGGGTCGAAGGCCCCTGGGTCCGTTCAGGCCGGAAAGGTAGCGACTGGATCAGCTCTCCCGGTGGTTGGCCACGTCTGTGCGGCCCGGCCGCTGGATGGTGTGATGACCAAAACACCCTCCTCTGCGTTGTCCCGAATCTGCGAGTCATAGGACAAGTTGTGCCCGGGGGCGACACCCACTTCTCACCTGATGGCGACACCGTTGTATCACACGTTGCACCCGGTGGTGATACCCACGTTGCACCCGGTCGTGACACCCACGCTGCACCCGGTGGTGACACCCACGCTGCGCCCGGTGGCGACACCCACGCTGCACCCGTAGGTGAATGGTAGCCGGCAGCCGCTACAGGAGATCTCGGGGATTTGCGCGCTCTGACGTGGGGTGTCCCAACTGCTGCCACACAAGGGGTACCAGCGCCTGCGTATGGCAAGAAGACACGGGGCCCCATCTGACCTGTCACCCCATGAAATCGGCTCGTCACTTGAGTAGACGCATCAGGGCTTGTGACTCCGCGCAAGTCGCCAGCCCCCGTACGGCAGCCTGGCGTCTCCAGGCTGCCTGCTGCCGATGATCCAGGCCACGCATAGGACGGCTCAAGGCAAGTCTCTGCAGGGGAAGGTGGTTTGTACTGGAGCTCCGCCAGGAAAGATGCCTCGATGCGGGATGCTTCTCTAGCCATGTCATTGAAGTCCGCGAACTGGCGACGCCAGAGATATGGCTGGTACTTTGGATGGCACCGATGTATAGCATGAGCCACCTTCTCTGGTTCCGGAACTGCAGGATCTGCCCGCTCATGCAGCTCTTGAAAACTGCACAAAAACTCTAGCAAACCCTCATTTTCGCCTTGCGTCCTGGTGCAAAGCTTGTCTTTCATACGGATGTCATAGTAAGGCGGCAAAAACTCTTCTCGAAAACGGTCTATAAAATCCTACTTTGTTGTGAACGGCCGCTGTCTACGCGTCCAGGTTGCTGCGGATCCTACCAAAGCTACGGGAAGCACACGCGTGACCAGAGCGCTGTCCGAAATTGCCATTGCCATCTGATAATCGTCGATTTCATAAAGAAAATCGCAAACTGATTTCTTGTCGGCGTATCCTTCAAACCTTGGCACGGCCAAATTCAGCCGCAGCTGATTATTGCGATACAAGGGAGTGGGCGTTAACGAAACTGCCTCGCTTCCTACCATTTCTCTGAAATGTGCCTTTGCTTCAAGTAGCTCGAACAGGAGGCCAAGAATTCCGCTACAGATCTCCGACGATTCGCTTTTCCTGTCTTCTGATTGCTCATGCCCGGAACCCGCCTCTGTGGGGTGCCGAACTGTCTCCGTTAAGTGGGCGCTTGCACCCGGTAAGTCCGACATCGCTAGGCACGAAACTGAATGAACCTCAAATTGCTACACTCGCGGGGCAAGCCAAAGCTCGAGCAGAAAGCACGTTGGGCGCCAAATGAAGGCTCCGCCTTCTAGAATACGGGTCCGCGAGCGATGGTCTCGCCCGACGAGTGAAAACCAAGTCTTTCTTAAAAACACCGGTTTATTCCGGATCAACAGAAAAGTATAAAATAGAAAAGAAACAGCATTGGTCAAAACTGCGCTGGAAACATGCCGTCGAAGTGCGCGACAATGGACTATGCAGAATAAAACGGAACAAGGGTCAGGGCTTCACCGCGACAACACAAAACACACTGAGGCGCGGATAGGGCGAGTAATCGGGCCAAAGCGTTGATCACGGTACAAAAGCAATGCTACTCGCGTGGCAGCACTCACGCGAACACTCCTAAGGCTTCCTTGTAGGCGCCGCTTCCGCCTTCGCCTCGCAGGACTCCGATCCGTCGTCCGTGTCCCGTCCGTGGCAGCGTCCCGCCGGCTTGGGACACTGCCACGCCGCCCCTCTCTGGCCGGCCGCCCGCCGAAAAAGCCACGAGCCCTGCTTCCGACGTGCTTATCTACCCTCTGTCTCACGCCTATAACATGCCGCCCCCGCTCCGGGCAGCTCGCTCATGCGTACTCGCGCTGCCCGGGCGGACACCAACACAAACAGAAAAAAGCGCGCGCGGTTCGAAACGCTAAAAGGGGCTATGGGCCCCACAGAACAAACAACAGTCCAAGGGTTAGCTGCGTTACTTCGATCCCAAAAAAACATCCACAGTGTGATGTAAATAAAGATCCTTGCAAAATATGTGCAAGCATTCCTAGTTAAGAGCTTACAGGCATATTCAGCATCCTTCGGAGCATAAGTATGAGTTTAGGCGTACCTTACCTACCAATTTTGGCTTTGGCAGGCCAGTTGGAGTGTCATTACTATGTTATCACTGACTTTGTAATAGAGTTAAAACAGCCCGAGTAGTGTTTTGAAAGCTCGAAACTGCGACGGAAAAAATTGGCATGCTCTCCGGGTCACGAATGGGTGTGGAAACTGCAATAGTGCATAGTTTTATTTTTGACAGAGTGGTTTTGGCATCCACTTTGTGTGTGGGAGACGTGCGGTTCTGTCTGCATGCCACTGGTTCCTGAAAATTGATGCAAGGAGTACAGAAACTCCCATGACGTGGCTTTCAGCTTATCCTGGGTGAAATGATTGGGAAATGGCTCGCGTAGAACTTCTGAGTAGAGAAAGAAAAACAAAAACGATCACAATGAGCTTGAGTGATATAAGCTGTAATAGTACCTCATGAGTATGTTTGTAAAAAGGAAGAGAGGAGGAAGCCAGAGGCCATTTTTCAAGTGCTTCATTCCAAAAAAGCCGGCCGCCAAGGTAAGGAAAATTGTAGGCCCCTTAGAAAACTAGACACTACCATGCGGCAATAGCAAGGCGAATAGTAACGGGGTAGTGGTGGCCCTCTTAGAGAAAAGGGAACTGTGGAATGCATGAAAAGAAAAATTCTTAATTTGGGCCGATAATCGTTCGCAGGGCACTAAAGAACTCACCGATCGACAGCGGTAGCAACAAGCACGCTCGCCAGCCAGCATTAAGCGTATCACCCGTCTTCTCGGCCGTGTTTTGTTTACCACTCTGGAAAAATGCTCCCCATGTAAAACACATAAGTGGATACGACAGGCCGAAGCAATGTTGAAGCAGGTGCTCGTATCTTCAAATATTTGAGCGAACATTGCCGCCCCCTGTATGTCAAAGTGATCAATTCGCATATGAGAATATTTGGGAGTAAAATTACTTTCTTTGATTGGTGTATTTTAAGCGATTGTATAAAGAACTTGTTGCGCCGAAAATAACTCGTCCTAACCTGACATCACGTATAGATTCATTAAACGAGTCTCTCGAAAATTTAGAATTGGCTACGACATGGGTACGACGACAGAAACATAACCTGGCGCTGGAATATCAAAGGGACATTCAAATAAACCAAACCTAACGACTTCGAGCAGAATACAAATGAAGCTGAAATTGGGGAGAACGTTAAAAAGAAGCAAGTGAGTATGATAATCTTACCACCACTCGTAAAATAACTCTGGCCCTATGCTTGCCTGGTTGGACAAGAATGCATAGGCACGAAGAGTAGTTGGTACCAGACGTGTTTTGAAGTGAACCTAGTGAACGTGTTGCGATTCGTACTATAAAAAAATAAAAACATAAATATAAAAGCATACTAGAACCTTTGCTATTGCATCAACCCTTCGGAGTTTATTGATTGTCATATATGTCCCTTTTCTGTAGACCGAACCTGCCCAAGTAGCACGCCGTCAATAGAGCGCCATCAGCCCAATAATGGGGGCACAGGCCCCAATATTGGGGCCAATAATGGTGTTTTATTGGGGCGCTATACGTGCCACGATTTAAACAACCTACTAGACTGGCTTTCTTACAATGGCCGCCAATGGCAGAATAGGTTATTAATTGGCATGCAGCCTCAATAAATGGCTACCCAATATCTTCAACCCAAGCATACCCTCTGGCTCTTTGTAACGTTCATCCAGCCACTCTCACTGACTATCCAATACTTAAAACCAAGCTTCCTCAGTGGTTTTTAATAACTGTTATCCAGCTAGGCTCATCGGCTGCACAACATCGCCCACCCAAGCTTGTCCACTGGCTTTTAATAACTGCTATCTAGCTAGGCTAATTGACTGCCAACATCGCCAACCGAAACTTGTCCATTGGCTTTGCATCACTGGCATCAAGGCAATCAACTTCAGTGCCCTCTTCTTCCAGGCGCAGCAAGAACGTGGGGACACCAGGTGGCATTACTGCCCCTCTTAAAAAAAGAAATAAGGGACGGAGCGCGAGCGATGGCCAATGTAAGCGAAAAGAAAGATCAGCACATGGACAACATAGATAACGGATGCGTGGTAAGGTCCTACGCGACAACGAAACAGGCGCATAGCGCACTACCGCGTGAAATAGGGCTTCATGCGGACAACGTGCACGACCTCGGAGCGCGGTTGCCGACTCGAGGGCTGCACAGTGCCCACTGGAAGAACTTCGTAAGTCACTTCCGTGACTCGGCGCAGAACTTCGTAAGGTCCGAAGTAACGGGAAATCAGTTTACCACACGACCCGGGCCGACGCACCGGGGTCAACACCCAAACTTTCTCTCCAGGATGGTATGCGACGTGTTGATGACGGAGATTGTAGCGGCGTGCATCCGTGCTCTGCTGTTGTTGAATGTGAATGCGGGCAAGTTGACGTGCTTCCTCAGAGCGCTGAGCAAACTGCTCGGCGTCTGGCGTGAGTGGATGATCATCTGTGCAGCTCGGAAGCATGGCATTCAACATCGCCTGAACGTTACGTCCGTAGACTAGGCGAAATGGTGTAAAACGCGCCGTCTCTTGAATGGCTGTGTTGTAGGCATACGTGATGTAGGGGAGAAGTTCATCCCAGTTTTTGTGCTGCGTTTCTGTGTACATTGCGATCATGTCGGCGATGGTTTTGTTGAGTCTCTCCGTGAGGCCATTCGTCTGCGGGTGATATGCAGTAGTTTTTCGGTGACTGGTATGACTAAGCTCGAGCACGTCGTGCATGAGCTGTGCCGTAAACGCGTTGCCTCGATCGGTTCGACTAGGGACGGTGCGCCATGACGCAACACGATTTGCTGCATAAAAAATTGAGCGATCTCAATTGATGTGCCCAGCTGCACTGCCTTGGTTTCCGAATAACGTGTGAGATAGTCGGTCGCGACTATAATCTATTTGTTACCCATCGATGACAGCAGAAATGGTCGCAGTAGGTCGATGCCGACTTGGTCAAACGGCGTCCGAGGTGGAATAATAGGTTGGAGCAAACCCGCGGGCTTGAGAGGAGGCACTTTTCGACGTTGACACTCGCGGCAGCCTCTGACGTAGCGATGGACGGCGTCAGAAAGTTTAGGCCAATAATAGGCTTGACGAACTCGAGCGAGTGTGCGTGCAAAGCCCAAGTGGCCGGAGGTGGGCTCATCGTGGCAAGCAAAAAGGATATCTTCGTGAAGGTCGGCCGGCCCGACAAGGAGGTGCGCTCGGTCAACAGTGCTGGAGTTTTTCTTGAATAAAACGCCATTCCGAAGATAGAATGCAGACAGGTGCCTTCCAAACTGGCGAGGAAAGTCAGCAGCGCGACCCTCCAGGTGGTCAACGACAAGTCGAAGGTCTGGGTCAGCTCGCTGTCGGGTCATTATGTCTGAGGCATTCACTAGTCCAAGAATTCCTCTGTCATCCGTGAGGCTATCGACAAATCCGACGGGTGCCCGGGAGAGCGCGTCAGCATCTCCGTGCTTCTGACCAGATTTGTACACAATGCAGTAATCAAATTCTTGGATGCGAAGGCTTTATAGTGCTAGGCGCCCCGATGGGTCACGGAGATTGGCCAGCCAGCACAAAGAATGGTGGTCAGTAACGACTTTAAACGCACGGCCATAGAGGTAAGGCCTAAATTTCATAGTTGCCCACACAACCACGAGGCATCCCTTTTCCGTAGTGGAATAATTTGTTTCAGCGCGGGAGAGCATGCGGCTGGCATACGCAATGACCCTTTCCAAGCCAGCTTGGTGTTGAACGAGTACAGCGCCAAGACCGATGTTGCTGGCGTCGGTGCGGACTTCGGTAGCAGCGTCTTCATCAAAGTGCGCAAGAACAGGGGTAGTTTGCAGTCGTCTGCGCAGCTCCGCAAAAGCCTCCTGTTGTTCGGCGGCCCACACGAACTGTGTATCATCCCGCGTGAGGCGGGTGAGGGGTGCGGCTATCTTGGAAAAGTCGGCGATGAAGCGGCGGTAGTAGGCACACAAACCCAGGAAACGTTTTAAACTCCTCTTCGTGGCAGGAACAGGAAATGCGGCGACAGCGGCAGTTTTGTCGGGGTCTGGCCTAACGCCTGCGGCACTTACAAGATGACCGAGAAACTTCAACTCTTTTTTTAGTCAAAGTGGCACTTATCGGGCTTGAGCGTCACGCCAGCTGACCGGAGGGCATCTAATACTGTGCGAAGGCGTTCGAGGTGTTCTCCAAAGGTTTCAGAGAACACGACAACGTCGTCGAGATAAACTAAAAAGATATGCCATTCAAGGTCGGCGAGAACGGTGTCCATCATGCGCTGAAAAGTAGCCGGCGCTGAACATAGGCCGAATGGCAGCACTTTAAACTCATACAGTCCATCTGCGGTGACAAAAGCTGTTTTTTCGCGGTCCCACTCATCGACCTCAATCTGCCAGTACCCGATCTTCAAGTCAATGGAGAAGTACTGGGCGAGACGAAGCTTGTCGAGCGAATCGTCCATACGGAGCAGCGGGTAAACGTCTTTTTTAGTGATGTCGTTCAACTTTCGATAATCAACACAGAAGCGAAGGGTGTCATCCTTTTTTTCACCAGCACGACAGGGGATGACCACGGAGGGTTGGATGACACTATCAGGAAGCATCTCTGGAACCTGTGTCTGAATCGCTTCACGTTACGTCGTTCAGATGCTGTACGGCTGCTGGTGTATAGGGCGGGCATCGTCGGGAGTAATTATATGGTGCTTCACAACAGGCGTTTGCCGGATTTTCGATGACATCGCGAAACAAGCACTGTATTTCAGAAGGAGAGCACGCAGGTCGTGATGCTGTGTTTGCGAGAGATCTGTACTATATCCAGACGATCAAGGGATGGGTGCACATTTTCAACTTCAAACGTAAAACATTCAGAAACGTCCGCTAAGGCGTCGGCGAATGCGATTGCAGTAGCGCGGAAAAGATGGCGGGTTTCGTTCGTGAAGTTAGTCACCAGGAGCTGAGATCGGCCGTTACGGAGATGGATGAGACTCCGCGCCGAGGTGATGCCGTGGGTGAGCAAAAGGGACTGGTTGCCCTCAGCGACCGCCGTTCCATCACGTAGTTTATCGCAGTTAGCAGTCACAAAAACACTGGAATGTGGCGGAATAGAAACGCTCTCGGCAGAAATTCGAAGAAGGGCACGGCTTTGGTTGTCTGCGGTGTAAGTATCATCAGCTTTCTCGGTCTAAAAGGTCACGGTATGCTTCCGGAGACCGATAATGGCCCCGTACTCCTGGAGATGATCGACACCAAGGATACAGTCGCGGGAGCAGTCAGGTATCACAAGGTAGCTGACAAAAAACGTGGAGTTGCGAATTTGGACTCTCGCCGTGCACTGACGGCTCGGAGTTACGACATGTCCGCCAGCGGTTCGAATCTGCGTGCCAGACCATGGCGTCATCACTTTTTTTAGAAGCGCCGCTAGCTTCCAGCTTAAAATCGAAAAATCAGCACCAGCGTCTACCATTGCGCTAACCCTATAGCCGTCGAGGAGCACGGGTATATCCAGCGAGAGTCTACCTTGACGTGTACGACCTGTCGCCGGGGCCGTCAAGTCGCGGTCGCTCACAGGTCGCGTTGTCGGGGGGTCTTCGTCGAGTCAATTTGAAGCGGCCTCGCCCCCTGAGGTCGCTGTCTTTAGTTTTCCCGGCTCGGACTAGGCGACCGTCACTGGGCCATCCCGGAGGAGCTGGGCTGCGAGGATGGTCGGCGTGGAGACAGAGATCGTGACTGTCGTCTAAAAGTTGGCGCCATGTGCTGCTGGGCTACGTAGTCCTCAATATCCCGTGGTCGTTGGCCTAAAGTAGGGCTACGCATGTCGATGGGGAAACCCTTCAGTCCCAGTTGTCGATATGGGCACTGTCGATACAGGTTACCATCTTCTGCGCAGTGGAAGCACAGGCGCTGCCGATTTGGGGCACGCAACAGGTCTGCCTTTCGCTGGGGTGGTCGGCGGTTGTCGATGTACGGCTCAGGGTGGGCTTAATACAGTGAGCCTTGGTCGGGTGGCAGTAACTGTGCGGAATCAGTTGGGGGACGTCGCAAGATGTCCGCATGCGTTGGCCGACAGGACTCGGTGGAAAAGGATGGCGGGTTAGCGTATGGTACCGAAGGTCGAAAGGCTTGCTGGAGCTCTCCTCGGACAATACTAGCGACAGAGCTGACCGTCGGGTGGGGAGCACCGAAAAGCTTCTGGAGCTCTTCACGCAAAATGCACCAGAAGATGATGTCGCGAAGAAAATCCGGACTAGCCCCGAGGCCCGAATGCGACTCCGTGAGCGAAGCGGCGAGTACTGGCCTGTGGTAGGTCGTAGGCCGCTGCTGGAGCATCCTTTCCATCGTGATTGCTTCCGGAAGAAACTCGGCAAGTGTGCTCGGCGGATTGCGCACGAACCCAGCGAACAGTTGTTCCTTAACGCCGTGCATGAGATGGCGCACCTTTTCTATTCGGGCATGGCCGGGTCAGATCGTCGGAACAGCCTAGTGTCACGCGTTAATAATTAGAGGGGATTATTATTAGCGATGCGCCCTTAACGGTGCACACACTCCCAGATACCCTTAAAGTGAGCGGGGGTAGCTGTTCCGGTCGCTAAGGAGATGCCCTCGACCTGCGTGGCAAGCTCAGCTGGAATTCAACTGCCTTGTAGTGACAGAAGGGGGTGGCCGTTTGGTGCCCAGCTGTCGCCGGTTCAAGCCAGAGTCAGGTTCGGAGTCAGAAGTAACAAACAAAACACAATTTATGCACAGCAAAAGATGATACAGAGGAATACACAAGATCACTTAAAATGCACAGACGAGAGCTTCGCAGAATAACAAATGCTAAGCATGCAATTACAGAGGGATTCAATAACATAGAGGCTTTACAACACAGATGAAACACGAGAGAGTTACATAAAAAAAACACCAAATTGTTCACCGGGCACTGTTGCAGTCCGACCCCTCAAGAGTCACGATGTGGCCGCCATACAAGACGAGCGCCGCTCCCTTGCAGGTCCGTGGGCTTGCCAGCAGCGGGTGATCCCTGGGAGTCCAGCCGAAGTACTAGCGACCCTTAGCAAAAAGAAGTACGTTTGGAATACACAGTGGCATATTTTTTACGCATTTTAAATGTAATTTGTATTCACGAATGTGCTCAAAATATGTCTGAAATATATTCATCAAATTCCTTGCTGAATATTCAAAATGTATTTTCAAAATGTGTCAAAAATATCGTATCTGAAAGTACATTTCGAGTATAGTTCAAATAGGTGAAAAAATATGTAGGCATTTTTTACATACTTAAAATGAATTACATATGTACTTTTGCAGATATGAAATAAATTTGTCTGAAGTACACTTCAGGTATAGTAAATGGGTGGACCTTGAAGATATATTTGCAGCACCCTTCAAGCATCCTTAGAAAAACC
>JAJIZL010047761.1:4939-15981 GCA_023969395.1 Amblyomma maculatum
TCTTCTGTAGTGCTTAGTGTGACTTCTGGTGTCAGGTGCTGTAAAGTTTTTTTTTTTTTTTAGTATGCAACCAGTCCTCCTTAATCTTTTCTGAGCACGCCGGCCAGATTAGCTCATTTCTTTTCTTGAGACCGATTTATTCTCATAAACTATGCTTACTTCCTTATTGTCCCATATGCATTTTCTACGAGTTCAAGCATGCCATTCTTCAGCGGTACGATGTTTTGCTGACATTAAATGAGCTATATTATTTCCTCTTCCAGGTCTTGATCTTGTCAATGGCCAGAGTGTTGAGTATATGCACTGCGTCTTGCTCGGTGTTGTGAGGCAACTCACTGAGGTCATCTTCTCCTCTTCGAACTGTGGTCAGCGCTTCTACATTGGTAAGCAAATGCCTGGTTTTCCTGTCTAAGTCATTTTTGGCTCACAAGCTTTAAGCTAGAAGTATTGTCAGTATTGCAGCCTACTATGTTCAGTTTTGCAGGATATGGATTTTGTGCTTTTGTGCAATTGGCACATAATTCATGGCAGTTTACTAACTACTAAATACTATGAATGAAATGATGTGCTGAGTCTCTTTTGCAATTGGTTCTACTATCCTCTTTTCCCAAGTGTGGTCTCTCAATTGCACTTTGTTTCGTTTCATTCAGGGCTATGGGTGGGTCAAGACTACCAAAATTTCATTTGAATATTTCTCTTTCTGATCTACATTTATAAGGAATCAATGACCCCTTTCTTAAAATACATGTCCTCGCTTAAAAATGCATTACCGTCTCATATGCTTTTTTCACTATTGCATACACCTGAATATTAAACTTTTATCTTTACTGAATGCCCCAAAGTGGTTTGTTGATGGACTGTAATATAAGTGCGCCACAAAAATGTGACAAAGAGGAGACGTGGACAACGACGGCACAGAACTGACAACTTATTTATTGGAAGAACGGAAGAGCATATATACACACACACTTGGTATATGCACATGCGCATAGTCCATTTTCAAGAATTTTTTTGGGAAAAAAAAAAACTTTTGAAAAAATAATAACAGCGTATGTAAAAAGCCCCCACCATACGCACGTGGTGAAACCTGCCAATGCACTATCGGTTGTGCAGCATGGTCATCTCTTTTTCTGTCAATGCGATGGACGTTTTACTGACACAAACATTTTGTTTCCTGTTAACATGGAAAGCCTCGGCGATTTCTCGAGTAGTCTGGTCATTATGAAGAAATAGTATATTAGTGTCAACAAAGAAAGGTACGCACTCACACGCATTACAATGTTTTGATAAGTTTGTTTCAATTTTTTTCAAGGACTGTGCATGCTCTATAGCCTAATGTTGATAATGGCCTGTCTGCCCAATACACGTACGGCCACAGGACAATGGTATTTGATGCACTACACCCATTCTACAACTAATGAATCTCTTGGCGGGATTGACCTGGCATCTGTTCTTACTTCTTGCGCCCCCCAGCTTTCTTTGAAATGCTGCACCTACCTTGCTGATCTTATTAGGGGTGGAAAAGAACACCTGTACGCCACCAAAAAAAGAAAAAAGTAAGTAAAAAAAAAGTAGGGGCAAATTATGGTGTACCGGTGTTCTTTTCCGCCCCTAATAAGATCGGCAAAGTAGGTGCAGCAGTTCAAAGAAAGCTGGGGGGCGCAAGAAGTAAGAACAGATGCTAGGTCAATCACGCCAAGAGGTTTCATTAGTTGTAGGATAGGTGTAGTGTATCAAATACCATTGTCCTGTGGCCGTACGTATATTGTATATTGGGCAGACAGGCTGTTGCATCAACATTAGGCTGATGGAGCATGCACAGTCCTTAAAAAAAGAATGAAACAATCTTATCAAAACATAGTAATGCGTGTGAGTGTGTACCTTTCTTTGTTGACACTAATATACTATTTCTTCATAATGACCAGACTACCCGAGAAATCGCCGAGGCTTTCCATATTAACAGGAAACAAAATGTTTGTGTCAGTAAAACGTCCATCGCATTGACAGAAAAAGAGATGACCATGCTGCACAACTGATAGTGCATCGGCAGGTTTCACCACGTGCGTATGATGGGGGCTTTTTACATACGCTGTTATTATTTTTTCAAAAGTTTTTTTTTCCCCAAAAATTCTTGCAAATTGACTATGCGCATGTGCGTATACTAAGTGTGTGTGTATACATATGCTCTTCTTCCATTGTCAATTCTGTGCCGTCGTTGTCCACTTCTCTTTGTCACGTTTTTGTGGAGCACTTACATTACAGTCCATCATGGTTCACCCACTCGCCCAATCAGCCGTTCTTCTACAGCGGTTTGTTGGGTGAATTGGTTGAACGTTATTTGAAAACAGCAATGTCCAAAAAGAAAAAAAGAGTGTCCAAGTATGCTTTTTTCAAACCGCTTTGCTTGATTTCAGCTTAGTACATTGTATATTCCATATGTATATAAGAAAATTTGTACCTATTTACAAATGTTGATATCTGTCTACATCTAAATTCAAGTCTCTTCTATAGACAGAACTAAATAATGGCTGTAGTCTACTGTTGTTATCTCTTGAGGCCTAGTTCATTAGCATGTAACTGTTTCTGTTAGGTCAAAAAGTTGGATCTTTTGCTTGGTTCAAGGCAAGAAAGCACAGGGCATGCACTTCATGCAGCGTACCGGACTTTCATCATATTGGTGAACATATGGCAGAAGCTTCCAAAGAGCTACAAAGAGCTGACTGAGGACTTCAGCAACATAGCTTCTTATCCAAAAGCCCGCTTTCTTGAGTTTAGACAATGAAAAGGTTCTAATGATGTTTGCATACTTGTATATTCTATCATACATTATGCATGAATCCGTGCTTTCTAAAGGTTGTGCACTTTCATTTTTGCAGGTGCTCCTTCTATAGTGGAAAAAGTTGAAGCACGACTCCTGAACGTCAAGCCTCCACACTGCATCACAAGGTTGCCACGACCATTCAGAGAACGAGGCCACTGGAAGGCATCAGAATGGAGGCAGTGGTTACTTTTTTATGCCCTGCCTTGTCTTAATGGCATCTTGCATCCCGAAAACTGGAAGCACCTGTCAAAACTCTCGGAAGGTGTTCATATACTTTTGCGGGAGAAGCTCACCCTGTGTGAGATTGGCAAAGCAGGTAAATGCATTATTGCAGTCATTGCAACGTTTTAATGCCTGCTAATTTTCTTGGCACAATTATATTATCTACAGCTTGAGATCATTTTGTGGAGTAGAAAAACTTCTGGAAGACTAAATGCAAGGATTTCATGAAAGAACTTTTGGGAAAATCATTCACATGAGGTGACCTCTTAACGAAAAATTATTAAAATTTCCAACTCTCAACCATGCAGATGATATGAAAGTAATACCATATATGCACCTCATAGTATTCTTTTACTCCATGTTAAGTGGCTGCCTATATTTTATATTGTCTGTGTATACAAACATGTTTGCATTTTACCAGACTCGTTTCTAATGGCTGAACCAAACTATGGTATGGGTAAATTTCATCTGCTATATTAACATGAGTCTCAATTACCATCATGTTTCTGTATAGCCTTAAAGTTTTATTCCACTAGTGCGAAAAAAATGGTTTATCAAATTAAAACCTGCTTGTCTTTGATAAATACCTCATTTAGGACTTTTAGAGAAATGGATAAACTAAAATAAAATTAGCCTTAATGGAGTTGCTTTTGGTTTGGAAGTTCACCGTCAATGTAGAAAAGACATACGCGCTACAGTTAACTTTGTTTATTAACAGACAAGAGGGTGCGACCAGCGTCAAGCCAAACTGGCCAGCCGGAGAATTAGGATTGGACTTGCTTCCCAGCACTAGAGGAGGGTGATGGCCCCCGCCGTTGGGGAAGTCCCGCTGGGAGCGGACAGGGAGCGAGTTCTCGCGGCGACGCGCGAAGGGGTGCAAGGGTCTATTCAATAACGCGCACTGCTCTAGTCACACAACGGATGAGGACACAGCACTTCAAACGCAGCACTATTATTACTGTGTTCTTTTTTTTTTTTCAGAGTTGCTTCTGGAGAGCTTTGTTGTTCAGAGCAAGAACCTCTATGGTGTTGAATTCCTGACATTCAACGTTCATGCCCTTCTGCATCTGGCGAACTGTGCTCGTTCCCTTGGACCACTCTGGGCACATTCAGCCTTTGTTTTTGAAGGAGGGAATGGAAAGATTGTTCGCCAAGTGTCGGCTGCAAATGGCATTCCACAGCAAATTGTAGAAAGAATAGTGATGAATCAACAGCTACAGAAAATTATTGACAGCGACAAGCTACCTGCGCATGAAAAACAGCGGTGCAAAAGCATGATTGGCTATCCTAATGTGCAGAATGCCATGCATGTAGATAACTTGTGCCTCTTGGGAAGGGGCAAAAACATTGCTTTGACCCCTGAAGAGCAAGATGCTGTGTATCATTGCTGCGGTATCACCGCATCAACAGGTGTTGAGTATGAGCGGTTCATTCAGGCAAGGCAGGTGTACCATAGCACCACATACAAGAGACCCTCTCGATCTGATACTACCTTCATTAGAACACAGAGTGGCTTGTACAAGCGCATAGAAAAAATTGTTTTTCTGAGTGCAGCTAACACTTGCATCCTATTTTGTAGACCAGTAATAATTGCTGATGTGGCTGCTATACCTCCACACATAAAAGAGTGCTTCATATCTTTTGAGACGGCACTTGACGTGGTTCTTCCAGTTGAAGTGGATGACTGCTGCTTATTTATAGAGTTCCCTGAGGAGGAGAAGACGTTCATTTGTGACCTTCCAAACAAGGTCGAGAGGGACTGAACACACTATGCAACATGTCAGATTTCTGGGAGATCTACATTAAGTTAAAGCCATCTAAGGCTAGACTAGACAGCTGTGAGGGGCATATATCAGTCAACATAGCGCAGTTCTTCCTATTCATCTAGTCGCCATTGCGCGTACCCTTTGCTGTACAAGAGCAGCATAAATTGTTGTTCTTTTTTGTTTGTATATATATTCAGGCGGGAAGTCAATGTTATGAGTTAACGCACTTTATCTAATTTTTGTGAATGTGGTATACATGGAATAGATAAAGAGCTTCAAGAATAATCGGTTTGCTTTATAGGTTTTGGTTGGTTTAAATTTCACCTGGGGTTCGTTAACATGCTCTAACATCAGGCAGTACATGGGCGCTTTGCTTTTCACATCAATCACAAACTGCCCGCTGCAGCCGTAATTCAATCCTGTATTCTTAGAGTCGGCAGTAGAGCACAGTAACAACTGCTGCACCAAGGGGGGGCACCAAGAACAATTAGAAGCTTTGTTGTCAATAGTGGTTAACATAGTAGTTTTCAATATGCTGTATAATTCAGACTATAGTCACAACTCAATATGACCTACCCCAAACTGTTGCACATTTCAACATGATGTCAAAGGATGCTGTGATGTTCCTATAAAATCGTGCGAAAAGTTTTCATACACCAGGTTCTGTTTGCAATTTTTTATTCTATCAATTCTGTGACTGTCAGTGTCGACCATTATTGCATATAACTAATTGAATTATCCTACAGTTTCATGCATGATTGACAAACTTCTTAATGTATATAATTATTTCCCTGCATACTTTTGGTTCTTTATAGCTTCTAGTAGTAGGTAAAATTAACACTATTGTATTTTAACTGGTAATACATCGCTGATCTCTTCAGTGAAGTGCTCTAAATGTGTGCAACAGGAATTTGTCTATTAAGTCTCCTTTGATGTTTAAACCTGAGTACTCAAAGCCTAACTAAAAAATTGTATCTAATTCTTTATTACTTTCTTTCTGTTTATGTATTTTGTGTATTATCACCATTGCAAATTACTGCTCTCTGAGCCTGCCATGAATTCAAATAATAAAACTCACAATTTAAGCAAGGAGACTGCTGTATTTATATCTTTGAATGTTTAATGATTCCTTTAACACCTACAGCTAATTTTGTATAATACTTTACCAGGATATGCTGCAGATGCAAACAAATACAGGAAAGCATGTGAGCAGAATTACATTGGAAATTACTGGCATACAAGTGCCCTACATGCACATTGCAATATACCTGTACAAGTGACCTGCCTGCACTGACATCTGAACTTTCAATAACAAGCTTTGGATAACACTGAAAGTGGAAACAATGTGAAAACTAGATTGTAAGGGATATGGATGAAATGTTGTCTGTCTAGTACTACATTGTGAATCCTTTCTGTTGTCCACTGTGTCTGGACAATTAAAATAGTGTGTGAGTAAACTGTATGTCATGTTTTTAAAATACACATTATTGCTGAATGTGTGTCAGTAATATGCATAACACAAATTAAATCCTTCGTACATGCCAAATAAAGTCAGTCCAAGTTTTTGTGCATACAAGGGACTACGTTGAGATGTGTGGCTCATTGTTGTATTTTCACTGCAGCACAACCACAATAACCACAACATCTGCTAGGGGTTTAAGATGGATCTGACTGCTTAAACATCTAAGTCAAACGAGCAGAATGTGGAATAGCCAGGTTATTATGCAATTCAAGCATATAAATACACAAACCATAATCAACCATATAAATGTGCCAGCTATTAGAGATTTCATAAACATAATGGTATCGTCAAAACTGTGTAAACTGCTGTACTGCAGTCCTGGCTGTCTACACCCTTGCTTAGGTCTGCCATCTGTGCACTGGCATAGACTTGCAGCTCGCTCTTGAGCACATCTTTTTGGCATAATGATTGCTTTGATTTGTGACTAAAAAAGAGCTTTGAAATCACATACCTGTGTTCATTCCCTTTCCTGGCTAAGTGTTGCTATAACCATAAAATTTGTAGAGTAAATGTATTAATGGGGATGTAACAGACCATCTGTTTCAATCTCTCAAAGAAAAGAATATAAACATTGCCTGTACTTACTAAAGAAGCTTGAACTTGAGCAAGTGCAAATTCTGATAGAGAATTTTATGCATATATATGCATATAATTCTATCTAATAATTTGGCCATTTACCATATGCATCACCTTGCCATGTTATCCTCTTTCGTTTGCTGCACATATTGTTCCCAGCTGCAGATAATTTTGTCAAGGCTGTTGTCAGTGTACGTTGGACGGACCCGGTGAATTTTTTCACCTGGCCTATTTTGCAACGTCCGGCATATCTCAAAATTTTCTCCTCGGACTATGGTATGTCTTCGTTGATTGCTGGCCTTAAAGAATGATTTCAAGTTGATGTATATAGTTCTTATCGGAATGGGGAGACTGGGGGTCAGTGCCCGTACTTCAAGTGCAACAGTAAATCTGTTTGTGCTATGCAGTTAAACATGCATGCATATGTTTCTTGCACGTAGTACAACAGCTTCTGTGTATCTACTAATTGCTTCTGTTCTGCTGGCTGCCCCTGAATTGTGAGGTGTGGGCTTAATCAGAAGAGCGGATCCTTTTCTCGCATCTCGTGGGCATATTGTATAAAGTATATGTCCAATAAGCTTCAGACGTATATATGGCACGCAATTAAGTACCATGCTGGCACAGTACATATACATAAACGTTTTTTATTTCATTTATTATTTATTGCATATCTTGCAAAATACAAACATTGAGTTTAAAGCACGCGAGATGCGAAATTGTTTCTTGCTGTTTTGATACAAGACACAGCTTGTATGATTTTGCAACATGCGCAGAAGTCCGCATCATAAACGTTGAGGCTTTCGTCGCGGCGAGAGCTGTTGCATCAGGAGTGAGATCAGCTGTTCGCATATAAGCGACAGCTGGGAGGACCTCGGCTCGCACCAATTTTATATGCAATGAGGTTTCAGTTCTATTAAGTGTACGAAGAAAGCAGGCTGAGGGTTGAGCACCGTATTCATCCCGCGTTAACATGCAATGTTTATTTGCTCGCGGGCGTGCCGTGTTCACGGCTGCCCGGCCGCTCCAGCGTGCAGTGCGGTGGAGAACGTACCAAAGCATCGGCAAGCTCGCCGGCATTCTCAGCTCCGCTGTACTAGCGAAGGCCTAAAATACAGTCGACATTGCTTTTGGCATGACTAAGGTATAATCAAAAAGTTAAAATAATGGTGATGCTATTTGCTTAACATAGACATAACATATATCTTGCAAAACATTCAGCGACCGCGGACTTAATGTTTATAGTGCCGGCCGATCCCTAGCACCACATACGACACAGCGTTAATTGGTGCTGGCTTCCAGACGACGGATGTGTTAAATAACGATATCATTCTTAAATTACTAATGAAAAGGACACCGATGCGGCATATACATGTATAGACGAAACTTTAGCGAAATTGCGAAGCTTATACTAGGCCCCGCATACACGTCGTCGCTTGGCAATAGTTGCCGCCGTCACTTGCATGCAGTTTGCGGTGAGTGCAGCTGTACTTGTCACGCGCAACCACAATTGTGAAGACTCCGGACTTTTTAATTTGTGGGCTGCCAATTGAGTATAGGTCGCCAGTATAGCTTCGCTCACCAGCCCTGGTCAGCGTATATAAACATCGCGGCGGCGGCGGCGGCGGCGGCGGAATACCTGTTGACTTAGCTATGACGTATAACCATTTATAAATGAAGTGATTTGTTCTCTTTGGAGATAAAAACATCTTCCTAGGCCAGTCCTCACGGATGAACGGTCGTTGAATGCAGTCGGCGCGCGATTACACAAGCGCGGTGTACACGGCGATGTGCGAATCGTAGGCACTGCCGCTGATGTTTGCGTGGGTGCACACCCATCACGCACAACCGGGCAATGCAGACATCAACCTGCTTAGTTTGTGGGAAGGCAGAGGAGGCGTGAAAAACCAGTGAGCTCCTCGTCGCGATCGCGACTTCCGATGTAGCATCCGATGTATGTACATTCGAATATAGCCATGCACGCTCGCTTGCGGGGAATAAGGCGAGCAGCATAACTGGTATATTTGTCGAACGTACGTGGCTTTAGGACATTCTGCCACGTGCACTTTAATGCTCAAGAATCGACTCGATACGTCGGACATATCTATATACTTCGTTCTACCACACAGCCATATGGTGCGCTATGCACGAGATGAGCCAGCCAAGTAGGCCGCCATTCTTCATTACCGCCCACCTTGACCACCTTGACACCAAGACTGGCCCACGATGGCCCCACCGTAGGGAACCACATCCACCATATCCACCACAGAAGCAAGATCACACACCATGTACACCTTTTGCTACCATCGCCAACATGGCGCTACGAATTCAGTCGGGTTTTTGGTGGTTAGAGTGGAAAATGGTGGCCATGGTTATTTTTCGGTGGTTATGAAGTGGGCAGTATGGTGGTCGAGATTGACCACCATAAAGCATGCCCATCATGGACACGAAAAAATGACCATGGCCACCGTTTTTCCACTCTAAACACCATAAACCCACCACAAAACGATGGTGGATTTATGGTAATCTATGGTGGGATTTTCGATAGGGTAGGTGGCTGTAGTAACTGATTAAGTAAAATGAATACGAAAAAGCTTAATGTATAAGAAAAAGGTCAACACTGTTAAACCTCCAGGTCAATTGCGAGCGCATGAAAGAAGGACAATGATATGAATGACTTGAAGTGTGCTTTTCATACGACGACTCTTTTTGATAGACTTTCCGAACTCCAAGCACCAATTCACTCTAAAGAGCAATTATTACCGGCCACTATAGGAAACTAGGAATCATATTTCTAGACCAATGTACCTGAAATTTAAGAGACAGAAATTCATCGTATAGTTCTTTGTAACATTTTCTTATAGTGCACTGACAAGCTTTCATCTTGGTCGATAAAAAAGTGTCACGCCTGTTTCCTCGTATAGATGCATCAATGTCATTCACAGGTAAATATATACATGAAGGCTTTTAGGAGTGCTCTTATTTTGTTCTTTTCATTGTATAGGAGAGGTGCATGAGCACAACTGCAATGTTCTCCGTGAGCGCTTAGCAAAATTTGAGCAATCTGCCATTTTTTTATTATACATGGAACATTTTTATTTAAATTCAAGTGATCTTATAACTGCTTATTTTGCAACCCTCATAGCCGAATCCACTTTGGGGCATTCAACTCCATATACCATGTGTACCATAGTTAAATATACTGTTCAATCAGAGCTAGGTTTTACGTGAATATTTAATTTGCTCTGCAGGTTCCTGATGACTTTCAAAAGAAAATTTATTGATCTGAGAAATAACACTGCATAACTTTTCCGGGATACTAATGATGTTCACTAGCTTTATAGGACTGGTTATGAATTCACTCATTGAAACTCGTGAGAGTGAAAACAGAAAAGCTACATCAGAAGACAGCGCCTGTTTTGGTAATGTCGGGCTGAAGTGACCGCTTAAGATAACTACAGTTACCTTCGCAGCAGCTTTTGTGTCCTTTTCTGTACGAACACATGGGCACTGCAGGTGAATGGGTTGTCAAGGAGTTGATTAAACTTCTTATGATTGGACAGTATACAAAACAAAACGTCCACAAACTGCAGGTGTTTGCTATTGCGCTCTTCGCTGTGCAGCCAAAAAGTAGGTGCGACATTTAAGGGTTGTGAACTACCTGATCAAGTTGCAGTGCAGATATGCAATGCACGTTAGCTGCAAAGTCAATTCGTCGATGAAGGGTCTACTTGTAGTGCTCACGCTGCTCTTTGCACTCATCTTTATCAGACAGTAAGAAACATATGAAAACAGGTGCCATTTTCTTTCTTGTGCCTCGTTGTGTAACTGACCGCACCACAGCTTGCAAGAATATCCAGAACTATGCTTGAAAAAAAACAAACGGCTAGGGTCTGCTGTCACCAGTGCGACTGCATCTCCACTGATGTCACTGCTGTCACCAGTGCCACCGCATCTCCACTGATGTCACTGGCTGACGCTTATCTATATAGTACCAAACGTGTGAGCAAAATGGCATCTAGCTCTGTAGACCCCTGTAGAATTAGGGAGCTATCTATTTACATGATAGAACACATTTCGCATGCGCTGTGCTACTCTAATGTTCACTTTTGAAGAAAACTGCACCATTTGTTATAAG
>JAJIZL010047764.1:0-21082 GCA_023969395.1 Amblyomma maculatum
CAAGTCCCCTGGAGCGACGCGCACGCAGCAACACCGCCGGCGCCGGCCTGGCGTATACCCGAGCATGACGTCATGATGGGCCCGGCTAATTACAGACAACAGCGGCGTTTGCTTGGAGGGCGGTCCTGCTGGTGCTCGTTTTCTTGTAAAAACTGCCATTTGTGCTCCTATTTGCCTTTTTTTACTTATGACAGTCTTGTGGAGCGGACAAAACACTATAAAATGCCACACACAACTCATTTTTTGCGAAAAACGTTTCAGCTTGCCTTTATTTGTAAACCGGACTTTATCTGCCTTACTGAAACTCTAGCCAGTAACCTCTCATATGCATTGAAAACAATTCCAGGAATCATTACTTTATGTTTAGCGCAAGAAAATTTTGTAGATATTCCACAGTTCCGAGCTTTTCCTATGTGCTCTTTGCACAATAGCTTGATCCGTATTTACCTGTGGCCACGAGAGGCCTGCTTGTGCAAGCAGGTTGCGAAAAGGTCCCGTGTCGTCACGCTGCTTGTTAGCTACAGACTCGCAGCTATGGTAGAGCCGGGCGGCCTTCTGCATCAAGGTCTGTGGCCCCGCTACACCGGAAGATAGCACCACCGCACGGGCGGTGGCAGCAACGGAGGCGAGGTACTCTTCTCGGTGGTGCTGCTGGAGGGAAACGTTGTGTTTGGCGTCCCAACCAGCGCATACAAATCGGTAGAAATTGTCGCACGGATCCATCGCCGCATTGATGCTGCTGCGGAGGAGCCGGCTGAACTCGGCACAGCCGCCTGTCTCGCATAGCTTGTAGAATTTCTTTGGGACCCACGGGTAAGGAAACAGCACCTGTTGGGCAGAAAGATTGATCAGTCTGTGCTTCCTAAAGGAATGTGTACCTTGGTCCATGCTAGCAGGTTATACTGGAGCTAAATTTTAGAGCTAAACGAGGAAATATTTTCTCAGTCGTTAGCCACTGTCACTGGGCGAACAAGTAGGCGCGGGTGCTCTTGTGAAATCTGACATAAGAAGAGAGAAAGATGTGGTAAATGATCGCTGAAAAAGGAGTTACCATGGAGGTGACGAATTGAGGCAGCGATTAAAGAGGAAAACGTCAAAAGAGCCGAATCTAGAGTGAAGGCTCCGACGACGAGTGAAGGCAAGGGCGGCTAGTGCGTGCAATATTACAGTACACGCATAATTCGGGAAATGAAACAAGAGATTATTACCTAATCGAAAACGACAATATGAAAGATAAGTTGAGATTATATTGCGCAATGTATGCGCGTATAATATCTAGATCTTACCGGATTTTAACAGATTTGTGGAATTAGAAGTAGACGGAATCCCAAGCATCGCAGGGTGGCGCTGTGGATGCCAGTGAACAGCGCTCTCTCTGGGCAACACCATATAATTGATCGGGCAGAGCGAATAGCTCGCCTCTAGACTTTCCTGTTTTTGCGCCGTCTGCTCGCGGTGCCAGCGATATGAGCGCTACGTTCTTTCGCGTTCGGGTTTGTTGAAAGCTGATTACGGGCGCGCGCGCCCTGACAGAACTAACCCGCTTTGCGCATGCTTTTGGTGCTTCGAGGTGGTATCAAGAAAATAGCCAAAAACTATGGCAAAATCGCGGCACAAATGTAAAATAGGGCGAGCTGTTGGTCACCCGTATGCATAGGGGACACTTTTTCCCGTGTTCTGTGAGGAAGCTGTGAAAGATCTGATGCGCACTCCCGCAGTTTAAAGAAATGGTATTTTACGCTCATCTCGTCAGCCAATATTTTTTTTGTGAGGGAACAACTGCGTATACGAAGTGAAAACTAAAGGCTACCTTAAACGAATCTGCGGCATGAATGCGTTTTATTATTTTTTGCGCCTTCATAGTTTATCGGCTCGGCTTCCCATGATTGCTTCCGCGTAGTGCTTGTCTTGTTGAATTTTTACGCTACTCTTGCTTTTTTTCTCACTGTGCTTTATTCGCTTTGGCTCCACGCTGCTTACCCAAATGTCCCTGATTGACACTTGGTGCTTTCTGATGTGAACGAAATACGAAAACGCGTTTTGTGGTGTCGCTGCACGTGACTGAACACAGGTGGCTCAAATTTCGGAGTTACGTATACGTTTCTACCTGTTTGCCCACATCGAGACACCGCTGCTGAGTTGACTGCGTCCGCTGGCCTGGCAAAAGTAAACCCGACCGCCTGCGTTCGCTCCGTATGAACAACTAAGGACGTGGAGTCGCATCTCGACGGCGTCAGGAAAAAAAAAAACTTTCTATTTGATCTCAGGGAAAGGTTTGGGCCTCATTGACTGAAGACTACGACTGCTTGTGAGATCGCACCGCATGAACCACCCAGGACTCGGTGGCATGAAGCTGCGTATTCTCATTCAGTTCGATAAGCCTCAGGAGCAATGCGCACAGTTTCTTTTTACGAACTGGCCACAACTGCGTCTCCTAAACCACACGTAACGGCGCCAGTGTGTTCCCGTCTTTAAATGTGCGTCTTGTGTCCTCCTCGGCATCCTTGCGCAACGATTAAATTGCGTGGCTGATGCGATGTGTGACCGATCTTGAACAATAACCACATTTATTTACGAGCCCGAGGTCAATATTCCAGGGATGGCATTTTGCGGGGAAAGAGAGAATGCGCCGTTTCGTTAAGGCCACGCATAGGGCGAAATCGAAGTGATCAAGCATTATACAAAAATATATTCCCCACCCAGGGTTATGTGCACAGGAAACTAAAATGAAGGCCGAAAGTTCTCCCCTTCAGTTCTCATCATTTAAATTAAGCTGTTCACTGTAAGATTCGGTCCATCTTTTCTTCGACGACCATCACCCATCTATGGCAGGATGTCTCAAGCCGTCAGTTACTCAACACCTGGCTGTCTCAGCTGGTGCTGCCATAATTCACGGTCGTGCCTGGTGTATTTATCATACGGCATGCTCTATTCAATGTCTACTCATCCGGAGCCCTCAAAAGCGGCTTTTACCACCGCTGCACTCCTTCTTGGGTCGTTCATCTAAAAAAAATACTAAATGACATTGTTTTCGTAGACACTTACCCTAGCGAAAGAACCGTATGAGTCCCAATAACCTCGTACAGATTTATCATACTGAACTCGTACTAAACTTATATAAACCTCATACAATCTCATATAGTTCTCATAAGTTTAATGTTATTTGTATGAGATGATATGATATTTGCAAGAGTTTAGTATGAGAAATCTGTATGGTTATTGTGACTCATACGCTTTTTTCACTAGGGTAGTGCAGCACCGCTTTTGCACGGTCACGCATAAGTCTATAAATCACAACGTTTAGCAACTGCAGAGCTGCGCTACTTCCTACCCCAAGTGTATGATAGAACTTTACATGTGAGATGAGGTCTGCTATTTTGGTCTTTGAAATTGTACGCACTACCGGGTTACAGGGGCCAAATAAGTGAAAACGTATGGTTAGACCGCCGGTGTACTAGCTGTCGCAGTTGATGTATTATTACAATTACTTCCCAGTTACAACGGTAGAGTTGTGGCCGACTTGTTTCGATATTTCACTCATACGCAATTCGTGCCACCTGCGAAGAGATTCGGTACATAACGCGCAAGACAGTGAACAAATTCGTCATATGAGGAATGCAAGACGCATTTCCGCTTTTAGGCAGCTGTGACCGTGTTTCAAGTATACAAAAAAAACTGCCCACCGACCAACGTAATCGACGCGCGATGTTGTCACCGGGCATCTACCGCTGCGATCGAGAGGAGGCCAGGGCCTCCTCCAGTCCACAATATCGTCTCTAACTCGCACGCGCCATGGTGCAACGCCCATATTAAAAAATTATCAAACGAGAAAAAACGGCTTTATTGCAACGCAAAACGTGCACCAACTGACTCGCGCTGGGCTGCCTACAAAGCTGCCTCCAAATTATACATAATGGCACTAAAAAATGCCAAAGACCACTTTTTATCTAACACTCTACCGAACATGCTACAAACAAATCCTAGAAAATTCTGGCGAGTAATCAATCCCACATCCAGCAATCCTATCGCTTTGTTAAACTCGTGGTGAATCGGTTAATAATGATATCTGTGCGGAAGTATTAAATGAGGCTTTTGTCAATAATTTTTTATCCAAAAGCTTTACCAGTCTGCCTACTATATGTCATCATGATTACCTGGTGATGCCACCAGTGACTGTTTACACAGCTGGTGTTGCTCGCCTAATTAATACTCTAAAAGACCATTTTAGTCCGGGATACGATTTCGTTAATGCAGAATTTTTAAAAAGCACTTGTGCCTATAGCTCAGTTATTTTAACCCATATTTTTCAACAGTCACTTTACACTGGCACACCTCCTGAACAATGGAAAATTGGAAGGATCGTTCCACTTCACAAATCAAGGAGCAAGTCCTCTCCTGCTAAATATCGCCCCATATCCATTACTAGTAAATGTTGCAAATTACTTGAACACATCATATTCGCCACACTCATGAACTTTCTTGAGACTAATTCATTTTTCTCATCTGCACAACATGGCTTCCGCAAAACTTATTCATGTGAGACTCAACTAATTTTTAACAAATAGCTTACATCATACAATGGATAAGTCATCAGTCGTTTATTGCATCTTTTTAAACTTGTCGAAAACATTTGATAATATTTGTCATCAGTTGTGTCTTCAAAAATTACTTCCGCTAAATACTGACACCACTTTGTTCAAATGGATCGAATGCTTTCTCACCAATCGCTCACAATGTCTGCGCTAACGGCTGCAGCTCATCCTTTGCTAATGTACCCTCAGGTGTTCTACAGGGTTCCGTACCCGGACCGTTATTGTTCTTAATTTATATAAACGATCTTCCATCCTATGTGTCATCTAACATACATTTATTCGCTGATGACTGCGTTATTTTTCGTGAAATAAAAAACGATAATGATATTAACATTCTACAGCGCGACCTCACGGCTATAATCAATTGGTGTAATCAATGGCTGATGGAACTAAACTGTAACAAATGCAAGGTAATGCGTGTCACCCTTAGTGCTAATTCGTCCCCTCTATACACTCTGAATGACATTGAACTTGATAGCGTCCATTCTTATAAATACCTCGGCATTCACATTTCATCCGACCTATCTTGGAGGCTCCATATAGATTGCGTCATTAATAACGCTAACAAAGCGCTAGGTTATCTGAAACGTAATTTTTCCCGCACCTCATCTACTTTGAAATCAGTCCTTCATCAAACTTTAATACTTCCAAAATAACAATACTCAGCTGCAGTATGGGATCGTAGACATGATTACTTAATTACTGCACCTGAACTCGTTCAGAATAACTCTGCTCGTTTCATTCTTTCTAACTATAACCGGGGAGCAAGTGTCACAGAAATGTAAACTATTTTGCGTCTTCCATCATTGGCTTCACGACGAAAAGTTTGCCGGCTAACCCTATTCCACAAGTTATATGATCATTCCGTCTTACACAGCAATTTTTTTCAGAGACCCTATTACATATCGCATCGCATTGATCATCCCTTTATGCAAAACAGATTCTTTCTTACGCTCATTTGTTGCCCGTATACTTCCAAAGAATAGAACGATTTTCCTAATGAAATTATATCTATTACTGATACAAATAACTTTCGCAGAGTACTACTAGTTTTGTCTCTAATAATACAATTATTGCCGATTTCATAGCTAATATTGTATATATAGGATGTATTATTTATGTACCCGCATTTTACAGTGTTTTTTTTTTTCCTGTATTTATTTTTGCCTACTCCCCTCTGAAATGCCTGTACGGCCCTGACGGTAAAGACAAATAAATAAAAAAATGGTGCGAGTAGCACTTGGAGAGAGAAAGCGCGTCCAGCCTCGGTTGCACGGTGAATAGAGTTGCCGCGGCAGCATCACGCCTGGCCAGCGCTTCTGAATTTCGCCGCATGGGAAGGAGCGGGCGCTGCAGTCGCGCAGAATGGATTTTGGGCTCCCTATAGAAGGAAGGCGTCTCACAGTGCGTATGTGTGTCCTGGAAGGCCTGAGTAATAAGCAGCGGCTACGCCGCAACCAGTACGCCACCGGAGTGATTGTTGGATGCCGGTGAATAAATTGTTTAAAAGCGCAAACAAGCTGGAGCTAGCGCGGGCGCGTAACAAAGAGCCGGTGAAGGAGCGAAATGATGGACACCACAAAAGAAATGAAATACGAGCTGCAGGGCTCGAGATAATAGAAGTGCACAGTCCAGCCACACACAGTCAAAACGGCTAGCATGTATATAACAGAACGACGAAGCAATGAAGGTTTGGTGTGGTTTATG
The DNA here is from genome assembly GCA_023969395.1 of Amblyomma maculatum. NCBI lineage: Eukaryota > Metazoa > Arthropoda > Arachnida > Ixodida > Ixodidae > Amblyomma > Amblyomma maculatum. The sequence goes on from JAJIZL010047764.1 coordinate 6,300, forward strand.
GAGTTCAGCGTCCCAAATTCACGCAAGCAATTAGAAACGCATTACTGGAGAGCTCCTGTGGCACAATAACGTGCACTCAAATCGTACAGCACATGGGTGGCTTGCTCTTCGTCTCCATCGAAAAGCGACCGCCGCGGCTGGGATTCGACCCTTCATCTTTGAACACAGCGGTCGAGCTCTCCAACGCCTTCATTATTGCTACTGGGCATGAATTAACGCGTATGGTGGATTGGCGGGCGCTGTTTAACATAAGGACAAAGAGAACAAAACACAAGACTGGCGCCTCTCACTAATCCACTATGAACCTACAACTCGCCCAACTTATCCTTCTGTTAAGCAATGCGTACCGCTTTAATATATGTCTATCTTAGAGGGCTGCATAATATGCACTGGTTGAGTGTAACCTCTTTGCTGAAGAAAGCGCATAGAGCGCATCACCTGCCTCCGCTGTTTCCTTCCAGGATGCGGTCTGGAAACCGTAAATATTTGTGTGGGGAGCTTTTATCTGATTTTCTCTTTAGTGGCAGCGTCTAGAGGACAGGTTTAAATTCTCAGAAGAATAGAGTGACCACTTTCACTAATCCCACCTTTTCTACGTTTTCTACACGGCAGCATTTAAATCAACTGAGGATGAGGAAAATAAAGCGGCATTTGTTACGAAATTTCTTGACTGGTCGACAGGGTACACGATATGATCAGACTGTGCGGCATGCCGGAGCGTGCGGGCTCAGCGTCGGCTAACACCTAATCTCCGTGGCTAGCATACGCCTATACACAGCTCCTTGTAGATGCTAAATGACGCCATAATGAATGCAAAACGATATATAGTACATCTACCAAGGTAGGAAATCTTCCATTAGTGAGAGGGACCGCGGGAGCGTATTCTTGAAGGTATATGCTTCGCTAGCTACGCCTGTGGCGGCGTCACTAAGTATGAAGAAGGAGGAGCAAGCCTAGAGGACTTACACCACGAACGTTCTTGCAATTACGCTTTGCATTTGCTGAGAAAGATTGGCCAGCTACAGGCATCTCTAGTGTATTATTCTTCTCAGAACTAGAGGCTTCATCACTTGAAGGTAATGGTAGCCATCTCTAGTGTAATACTCGTCTCAGAACTAGGGGCTGCATCAATTGAAAGTAGTGAAGCATACAGAGTACATTCTGAGGGTGCTGTGGTATATTTTTCAGTACGTATTGTTGCCAAGGAAGGTTCCAGGAAAATGGAAATTAGGCAAGGTGCCCCAGTGCCAAGAAAAGCTCACCAGTTTTTGGTGTTTTTCTGAATGTTTCTCAGAAATCAATATAGTATGTTCGCTCTCCTTATGTAACAAACTTTGTAATATTTACATATTTTATATCCTATTTCACTTGACGGTGACAGGGCCGAAGGAAGTAAGCGAACAGGCTGGGGCTGCACTTAATTGAACTGTTAGTTGGGGCTACCGGTACAAGCAAAGATAAGTTAATAAGCAATTCGACAGTGGCGATAGCAACAAGCTTTTTAAGCGATCGCCGAACTACAATTTGCCGTCACACTTGTCTTCGCTGAACTTAAAGTCGGCATATCAACGCCAAAACAAAGGTGGTAATTGTGACTGAACGACCTGATACATTGTTAATATAGACCCGAGTGGCATAAGTCATTCTAAAAAATCTCTATGAAATTTGCGGGAAAAGGCCAATGTCAAAGGCGCGCCCAGCGGCTTTGAGCGTGCACGAAAAGTTCGTGTCATTTCCAAGATAATTGTGCGAGCTATAAGTGATATCATAAGGCAGCACAACTGCGGCTGTTGGCAGCGACCATACAGATTACAATAATTCTCGCCACTAATCACCACGTCTTCCCTAAAGTGATTTTGCATTCAGGAAGCCGATTCCAATAACCTTTAATTAATCCACAACGGCAACCCTTTCTCTCACCTTGTTCACTCGTTCCTGCTTACGGCGCGGTGCAGGTGTCCACAGAACAAGTGTGATAGATACTGCGCCTTCCCATTCTTGGGAATCAATTATTAATCGCAGCACTACAAAAGTTCTTGTGGATCTTACATAGTGGTGCGATTAATAATTAGCTCATAGGAAAGGGGAGGCACAGTATCTGCCACACTTTCTTCTGTGGACACCTGCACAGCGCCGTAGGCAGGACCGAGTGAACGCGGAAAGTGAGAAATTATATTACAGGCAGACATGATGTCCGCAGGAAGACAAGGGCACAGACCCATGAGAAACAGTACGAGAACGATCCACAAGCAGTGTACGTGGATGCAGCTCAACAAAAACGGAGCATACGTGGCATGTATGGCCACTGCAGTCAGCCTTCAATAAGGCCATAAAATCTCATGCTAGCTCCATACTCGAGGCAGAGGAAGTAGCTGTCGCACTGGCCATCGAAGATCCCCTCACCAAAACTATCCTAAGCGACTCAAAGAGCGCCGTTTAAAATTTCGCCAGAACTTCAGTAAGCGCACTAGCGAAGCGAATTCTGCGCAGCTGATCTCTCAATCACAACATCAATCTCGTATGGGTTCCGGCTCATGCGGGTATGTCCGGAAACGAAGGTGTCGACCGTTTATCCTGAGGCCTACCCAAACGTGAGTCCGGAGATCCATCGAGGAGGGACACGGCCGTCGAGGCGCCGCGCACATACGCGGAGATAACAGACATTTATCGCAAGCTAAGATGCACGCACCCCGCCCCTCACCCCGATCTGGACCGGGCACAAGCCACAACACTAAGACGCCTACAAAGGCCATTCTTAGTCCCTACCAATTATCTTTATTCACGAACGAAGAATACAGCCCTGCATGCCAGCACTGTGGTGACGGGATGCAGGCGAGCCAAGACCATATACTATGGGGATGCGCCAGCCAACCCCTTCAAAGAAACTCTTGCCAGCTCCCTCAGTGGAGGAATGGGACAAGCTATTGTTGTTGCGACTGAGGGAAGACGGAAAAGAAAATACACCGGCCTGCTACTGGCTCTATAGCTGAGCCACATCCACTGTCTCGCGCGGACAGAAGAGATTTATTTATTTATAGGAAGGGAAAGACGCGGTAACTGTCTCACTTGTTTTCTGTGGTCACCGCAACCACGCCGTAAGGGAAGGGAGGAAGGTGGGAGTGAAAGTGGAAAGAGAGAAAGAGGAGCCGTAGTGGAGGTCTCCGGAAATTTCGACCACCTGGGGATCTTTAACGTGCGCTGACATCGCACAGCACACGGACGCCTCTTCGTTTCGCCTCCATCCAAACGCAGCCGCAGAGGTCTGGTTCGAACCCGGGTACTCCGGCACAGTAGTCGGGCGTCTTACCACTGCACCACCCCGGCGGGGCGGACAGAAGAGAAAATACGGCTGTTGAGACGCGCGTCTGTCTCTCCCTATTCCTTTTTTGTCTGACAGAAGAGACAATCGAGAATAGAGAAAAAGAAGAGGGAGAGAAAGACGCGGGTCTCAACAGCCGTCATCCACCACCGAAGCGGTAGCGGGTGCAATGACGGCCTAAACCAGATTAAATATGGTGGCAGGCTAGCCCCCGCCGCAAGCGGCAGTAACCGACCAGTCCCCGCCCCGTAGGGCCAGAGCAACCACCAACGCATCAAGACCCGCTAACAAGCTGTTGGCCAGCCTAAGTATGCAACCGTCACGCAAGCTCAAGAGGTTGCCGACGACTAGAGGTCACCTTGGACTCGCCCCAGCCCGAAATAATTCCTTCATTTTGTGGGAATAAAAGTTTTTACCATCAATCGCACCACTAGTCATTCTATTTGTCGATCATAATAATTCGTTCCAACAAAAGAAGGGCGAACACATTTCAGAAAGCTTCTCACTCATTACCGACTATATCCCATTTTATTCCCCTTCATTGATCACTGCCTTGTCGTGGTGGAGGGGCTTGCGAAACTCGATGAAGTCGTGAGCTCTGCTGTGTAGGGCCTCCCAAGATAGACAGGTCACGGCAGAGAGTTCTGACAAAATGTGATTCAATGGAGAAGGTAATGGCAACCCACTCCAGTATTTCCCGTCAAGAAAACCCTATGGCCAGTCACAATACCATTAATGATATGGCGCCGGAAGATGAGCCCCAAAGGTTGGAAGGCGCCCCACATGTTACTGGGGATGAACAAGGGGCGATTCCTAGTAGCTCCAGGACGAATAAAGCGGCTGGCCTAAAGCCAAAATGACGCCCAGTTGTGGATGTGTCGGGAAGCGACCGGAAAGTCCCATGTTGCAAGGAGATATATCACATAGCAACATGGAATGTAAGATATATGACGCAAGGTAAACTGGATGTCGTCAATCGAGAAATGAACAGATTGAACATCGATATCTTGGGTATCAGACACCTCAAGTGGACCGGAATAGGAGAATTTAACTCCGGCGACCATTATGTTTTTTATTGTGGGCAAGAATCCAAGAGCAGGAATGGGGTCGCTCTCATAGTAAACAGAATGAGCAAAGCAGTGCTAGGGTACAACCCCAAAAACGAGCGAATGATTTCACTTCGGATCCAAGGTCACCCTTTCAACATAAAAGTTATCCAAGTCTATGCACCGACCACTACTGCTGAAGAAGCTGACGTTGAGAGATTTTATGCGGACCTACAATGCCTTTTAGACCGCACCCCATCATCAGACGTCGTTTTTCTCATAGGAGACCTGAATGCTAAGGTCGGGAGTGAAGAATATTCGGAATTATAGGCAAGTTCGGTCTTGGCGAGCCAAATGAAGCTGGGCAGAGGCTAGTAGAGTTCTGTCAAGAAAACAACCTGACCATAGCGAATACTCATTTTCAACAGCACAAGAGGCGCCTGTACACATGGATTTCCCCGGATGGTCTGTATAGGAATCAGATCGATTATATTCTTTGCCGGCAGAGATGGAGAAGCGCTATACAAGCAGTAAACACAAGGCCTGGGGCCGATTGTGGCATTGTGCCGATTGTGCTAACCTTCGCTGGATCATGGAAAAGCGAAAGCGTTTGACTGCGTAGATCACAGCAGATTGTGGCAAGCTCTCCAAGAGATGGGAGTTCCAATTCACCTCATCTGTCTCCTCTGGAACCTGTATGAAGGGCAAGAGGCCACAGTCAGAACTGGGCATGGTCTTACTGATTGGTTTCCGATCGAGAAAGAAGTGAGGCAAGACTGCATACTGTCGCCCTGCCTATTTAACCTATATGCAGAGTGCATCATGAGGAAGGCCGGTCTGGACGAGACTTCAGCTGGAGTGAAGATTGCTGGAAAACGTATCAACAACCTTATATATGCGGATGATACCACTTTAATGGCAGAAAGTGAAGTGGAACTCAAGAGACTTCTGATGCGCGTACAAGAAGAGAGTGAGAAGTTTGGGATTAAACTGAACATTAAAAAGACAGAGATCATGGCGTCTTGCCCTATCAAGTCCTGGAGCATCAATGGACAAGAAGTGGAAGCCGTGACAGATTTTCTGTTCTTGGGCTCCAAGATTACCTCGGAAGGAGACTGCAGCCATGAAATTAGGAGACGCCTGCTTCTGGGAAAGAGAGCCTTGACCGCCGAGTAAAGAGCAGAGATATTAGTCTGCCAACCAAGATCCGTATAACTTGAGCTATGATCTTTCCAGTTGTGATGTATGGATGCGAGAGTTGGACTGTGAAAAAGGCTCACCGCCGAAGAATTGACGCGTTTGAATTGTGGTGCTGGCGAAGACTGTTGAGAGTTCCTTGGACTGCCAGAAGATCAAATCAGTCGATATTGTCGACCATAAACCCTGACTGCTCATTGGAGGGTCAAATTCTAATGTTAAAGCTCAGCTACTTTGGTCATCTTGTGAGAAGAGAGGAGTCGCAGGAGAAAGTTTTGATGTTGGGAAAGGTTGAGGGTCGCCGGAGAAGGGGTAGGCAGCGAACGCGATGGTTAGATGGCATCCTCGAGGCACTGCAGATGAAGTTATGCGATGTTAGGAAGATAGTGAGAGACCGGAAAGCGTGGCGTGACATGGTCCATAGGGTCACAAAGAGTCGGACACGACTGAACGACTGAACTGATGCCATTTTATTGCTATGAGCAGCGAGAATTTCCTTGCGCTCTCAATCAGGCTTCAACTTGGCTTGCAGAAGTGTGCGTGGTACAATAAAGAAGTGCACTCGGATTCTTGATCTCATGAAGCTAGAATATTGTCCCCTTCAGTAAATATAAACTCACATGCCCGCATATTCGCAAGCTGCTGTGTTATCTAATCGCCCCATTAACAGCAACTCTCCATATTTATTATTCCAAGACGACATTCCTAGTTCTAAAATTATGCTGAATCTAATGTTTATTGCATATAAAAACTATCGACAGGTCATTACTGTCTTTGAATCGCTGGTAGCATTGAAGAGCAACAGTAATATTTTCGTACTTGCCAGTAAAATAGGACGCTAATTCCAATAAAAATATAAGCTGATACATTGGTCCGGCTATGCTATATACGTAAAACGCAAAAAATTAAGTTATCTCCGCTTAATGTGGTGACCTAACTCTTCCTTGTTAAAAAAGGTTAACTTGTTTGTAACTGTCTTGCGTAATTTATACTATCTGCCTGGTATCTGCGCAATCTATCTTTGTAGTACGGTGCTCAAAATGATACGATATTCATTGTGACGTTTGAAACAGCCTGAATCTGAATCCCACAGTAAGATTTATATCGAAGATCTTTCTTTTTCAGCTGCCCCACGCTTAAATCCCGGAGCGACTGTGCTAATGATCGAGAAACCGCATATTTAGCCTACGCTGTCACAAAACTTGCTTATCATTGCTTTTCTAAGCGCCATTTACAGCTCCCTTTTACTAATCTGCACAAAGCATCTCTAAGCGAACTATATATTCCCTCCACTTATTCGTCCTAAGATCTGATTTGAACGCGAACACTGGAATCTACCATTTTTCAAGGCTTTCATTGAATCACCTTTGATTGAATAACCTTTGATTTGAATTTGTACGAATCCCCAGGTAGACCGCTTTCAGGTTACCTTAAGGTAAATTAGAGATATGAAGCACCGAAATGAACCATTCCTAAATCAGCCAGCACAAAATAAAATAGCACATTTTGTAAAATTATTTACTCTTATGGGATTTTCGCATAGTAATCGCAGGTCTACATCTGCCACATGTCAAAAAAATATGCAGCGGTGCGTAGAGTAGAAATTAGGAAAATGCTATCTAATTTCTGGTGGTAGTTCAAAGTTTCTAGCGCACAGCGAGTTTCGCTGCATGGGAGCGGAGGAATTCGCGGAATTCTTGACACGGTGCTGTGCTATTTTATTATTGGAATGCAGAAGAGCGATGAGGGAATGCCCTGATTGCTGTAGCTTATTTCTTCTTTAAAAGCAAAATAATGCTTTATTAATTCTTAGCGCAGATGTTGCTACTATTCGTGCCCCTGAACCTTCGCTATGTCGCGAAAGTGATAGTACGATCATTTGATTTACCATGAGTGAGCTCTGAGGCGTTCAGTTCACTATATTTCTCGATAATTCCACGCATGCGTTCGATGGATTTGTAAAGGCATTTTTCTCAACACGGCTTGAGGTATTATAGTTTAACAAATATTTTATTGTGTGCTGGGCCTTTAAACCAACAAATAATAGCGGTATTACATGGAAAACCTTTTGCGCTCTATATACCATGATGTTTGCGCTTCGGGGATACATTTGGGAGGCTATTTTTAGAAGTCATCTGAACTTGGAACCACCAGCTGAAAATTAAATGCACTTTTCATGGATACACAGTGTGGCTTATATATTTTTGGCAAATTTGGTTGCATTTTATGCATGAATAAATGCTGGTTTCAACTGCCACATCCTCGCTTAAACGGACGCCGGCTCTTGTAGAATGCATGAACAGAGAGAAAATTTACCATATGTGAGCATTCTGCTTGGCTTCCTGAAATGTCCGAAGTTGCCAACAACACTTATGCAGAATAATGCAACATGTAACCTCTTCTGTTGTTCTTGCCTTTAGATTGCAACTTGACGTTATCAACCCACTGAACTTCTCCTTCACCGCAGTTGTGCTCAATCTAAGCGAACCTCTCTCTTTCCATGGATGTGTTCCAAGCCACTAGAATATGACAAAACAAACCCTGTAGAGGGCAATGGTGACGCACAGGAAGGCCACGCCACCGCCGAAGCCGTACACAGGGTACTTCCACGTGTCCCACGCGCTGGCCTTACGCCGGCTGCTGGCTTTAGAGGGCGCCGGAGGCGGCTTGGCCGAAGCGCTCTCCTTAGACGTAGAAGCCGGGGCCTTAACTTTGGCTGCCGACACAGCAGGTCCTTCACCGGCACTTTCCTTAACTTCTGGTTGATGTTTAGTCGCCTCCTTTGTTGGTTTCTGTTGTTTGGTGTTTGAACGGGCCGTCCGTGAGCGGTTCAGAGACTGCCATTTGGACTCCGTTTTCGGGCCTGAGCGCGAACTTCCTCGGGAAGAAAATCGCTTCGACGACTCCTCTGCATAGAAGATAATAGACCGAACGTATGGGAGGCACGCTAGTAATGTTTTGGCCGATTTGAGTTTTGTGCAATTTTGTGCATGAATAAAGTGACTTCATTTTGCTTCCTAGCTTTATTTACCCCGATGCGAGGCAGCATAGTGTGTGAACAAATTTAAGCGAAAATTTCTCAAAAAAGAAAACAGTAAATATAAAATTGCATAAAATGGTAGTCTTTACAGCGAATTCTACATCACTCGGACTAATTAACGACTACCGTTTTTTTTTTATATTGCTTTAGCTATATTTAAGTATAGCATATACTGCTCCTTCGGTCAAAAAGCCGCCCGGTCAGTGTAGCAGCAGTAGTAGTAGTAGTAGTACTAGAAATAGCAAACGCCGCCTGTCTGAAATAAACGAGGGCTGCATAAAATAAATTTTACTAGGCTAATTTGTGCTTCTAGAAAATGATGAGTGATCGGTGTGGAATATGACATCACAGATTGTTAAAATCATTGTAATAAATTGATTACTTGCAATAAAGGAATGAAAAAAAAAGAAAATATAAAAAGTGAGTTTAAAGGTGTCAAAACGCTCAGAAAGAAAAGCCAGTGCTTGCTGATGCTAGTTTAAAGATTACAATAGTATTGATGAATTGTTCAAATCAAGTATTTAAATAAAGAAAATTGAAAAAGAGGTTTCAAACTGTCAAAATTCTCAGAATAAAAAGCTAAGTTATGTGCTGCTAAATAAATTTACAAAGCCTAATTGTTAATTAAATAACTAACCTATTTGAAAACATAAAAAAATCTCAAAGGTGTCAGACTGCTCAGAATAGAAAGTGAATGTTTGCTATGCTAAGTGTCAAGCACCAAAAGATTTGAAGAAGGATAGAAAGAAAGAGAATGGAGGAAAGAGGAAAGCATCGTCCGTTTGTGTGAAATGCTATCGCATCATACCCTTAATAGCGGAGCTTAAGCGTTGCCCTAATTTTTTCTTATGAGCAACATTTCGTAAAACAATGCTAATATTGTCTTGCTTTCTTCTATTATTTTTTTGTAACAATTGCTCTCAGCAATGTCGCATAGTCTTGTGAATTTGAAAATGCAAAATGAAAAACATTTTCAAAACAAGACATCACGGAATCACTTCTATATGCATACAACAAAAATAATAATGCTATTTGCAAGTAGTGGAACACCGAAGAGAACAAACACATTTTTGAGTCTTTAAACTAGAGCCCATTGCAGTCCGCTGGTACTTTCTTGTAATCATAGATTTATCCCCGTCAGCGACGTATAACAGCGTTATTGTATCACCTACCAGCAGACGCAGCAGATGCTACGTAATATCTGCCTACGAATGCCGTAAAAAAATATGGACCTTTTATTAGTAATAGCTATCGATGTGATCAAATCACAGCTTGTCTGTGCGTTGTGTTAATGATGAAAAGCATACAGAGCTACGTAATCTTGATTCATAAAGAACTCGTTGGACAGTGATGCTATTATAACGTCGTGATGTACGGGACATATTATTAGGAACATTCAGAAATCGTGTATGTACAAAACACGCTGCCAAATATTTTGAGCACGAACCGGAGTAGGTTTATAACTACTTTTTCGACAATCGCTGATTTTGAAGCCGAAAATAATGGCTCCTTAATTAGGATGTTTCAATTCGATATAAGAACCAGACGTTTATACATTTATGGGCATAAGTACGAAGACTTACTGAAAACTGAAAACTGCATCGGGGCCAGTGCGGATTGATTTTACTGAAGGATCAATCGTCTGCCGCGGTAGCCGGCCCAAGTTTTGTGCTCTAAATCTGCTAAGCATACTCTGGTACGCGTGCTCACATCTTATCTCGGTAGAGAGAGTGCAGAACGATAAAAATTTCTAAGCACAGATAATCACGAAAAATGAGGTTTAGAAAGAGCCTGTCTCCACTAGGCAAAGTTTATAGACTAACAACTTATAGTGAAAAAATCATGACTAGAAATTTGTGCTGTCCTAATCATGAATCCTCATGCACGTCCTCTCCGGGGGTATTGAAATAAATATCAACTATTCAGGATGCAGAGAGGGAGAGCCCACAGGTATCTCTTCTTTTCCGCAACAGGTGGTGCATTTCTGTAAACCTAAAAAGCTGCTAGTCAGTTCACACACGCGGGGTATAATTTATAGCTTAAATTTTCCCAGTTAGTGTAAGCTTGTGATAAAAAGATTTTAAGCTCATCTAGAAAAGGGTACACATAGGAGCGGCTAGAGCTGTTACTGAACTTTTAGATTATATAAATAAAAAGCTACAGAGGTTCAATGCTGCAGAAAGAAAAGTTTACAGATATCTCTGCTGATATGAGACACAATACTGATTTTTTTCTTTGTTTTATCGATTTCTTTCCCGCTGTGACGAGTACGAACCTAATTTTCATATGTTTATTAGCAAAATTGTAAATTTGTCGAGAGAAAAGGAAAGGGGCTGTATCTGTTACGTTCGTGGGTATAATGTGACCCACTGACCACGCCGGAGGAAGGAGGGATTGAAAGAAGAGAGAAAGAGCTGCCATAATGAAGGGCTCGCGAATAATTTCTATCAAATGGAGATCCTTAACCTGGACTGACATATGATCCGCACCCGCGTTCGAACCCGACCACCGAGGCCGCATTCGCTGGGGGAAAAGCATAATGGTGGCTGTTCCTGGCCCTACTGGGCTGGGACCGGTAGGTCAACGTCACTTGCGGTAGGGGCTAGCCTGCCAACAACTTTTGATCTGTTGAAGTGTGTCATTGCCCCCCTCCCCCCGTTTCGATGGTGGACGACAGCTGTTGCGACGCGCGTCTTTCTTTCTCTCTCTCTTCTTTTTTCTTTCTTGTCTATCTTCTCTTCTGTAGGCCCGCCGGGGTGGTGCAGTGGTAAGACGCCCGACTACTGTGCCGGAGTACCCGGGTTCGAACCCGACCTCGGCGGCTGCGTTTCGATGGAGGCGAAATGAAGAGGCGTCCGTGTGCTGTGCGATGTCAGCGCACGGTAAAAATCCCCAGATGATCCAAATTACTCCGCAGCCCTCCACTACGGCTCCTCTTTCTCTCTTTCCACTTTCACTCCCACCTTCCTCCCTTTCCTTAAGGCGCGGTTGCAGTGTCCACAGAAAACAAGTGAGACAGTTACCACGCCTTTCCCTTCCTATAAATAAATCAGTTTTTTTTTTCTCTTCTGTAAGCACGAGTCAGTGGAGGTGGCTCAGCTACAAAGCCAGTAGCAGGATCGTGCATTTTCTTTTCCTTCTTCCTACAGTCGCAACAACAATATCAGCACAGGCTTCTGTGCGCTGTTCGATGACAGTGCGTGTTAAAAAAATTACCGACGATTACTTTACTTCCTAATGCGAAATTTGAGCGCAGCAAATAAGCTGTTTCACCTTTTCTATATATTGAGGCAAAGAAATCGAGCAACACATGTATGCGCTATCACAGATTTTTTTTTTTATTTTTCACACGCATTCCTTTAACGAAGACTCCACTATCACTTCTTGACAGTCATGAAGGAAGCTTTGTGGTCGGAGAAATAGACTGATATATGTTCGACTTGGTACACCAATGCTTGATTCTCAAAGTGAGATCTATACATGTGCCTCGCGAGGTTGTCACAGCCGTGGGACGCGTTACGAGCAAGAGGAACGGGATACGAAGAGGCTTCCGTGTGTTGTGCGATGTCAGCGCACGTTAAAGATCCCCAGGTGGTCGAAATTACTTCGTAGCCCTCCACTACGACTCCTCTTTCTCTCTTTCCACTTTCACTCTCGCCTTCCTCCCTTCCCTTACGGCTTGGTTGCGGTGTCCACAGAAAACAAGTGAGACAGTTACCGCGCCTTTCCCTTCCTATAAAAAATAAATCAGTTTTTCTACGCGGTCATGCCCCGCCGGCGTGGTGCGGTGGTAAGACGCCCTACTACTGTCCGAAGTTCTGGGTTCGAACCCGACCACGGAGGCTGCGTTTCGATGGAGGCCAAACGAAGTGGCGTCCGTGTGCTGTGCGGTGTCAGCGCACGTTAAAAGATCCCCAGGTGATCGAAATTACTCCGTAGCCCTCCACTACGGCTCCCTTTTCTCTCATTCCACTTTCACTCCCACCTTCATCCCTTCCCTTACGGCGCGGTTCAGGTGTCCACAGAGAAAGTGTGACAGATACTGCGCCTTTACCTTCCTGTGAACCGACCAACCAACTTTCAAATTGCGCGCCAATCGCAGCATCTGTCACTCGCGGAATGTTATTGCGACTGAAGGAAAGGAAAAGCAAAATGCACGGGCCTGCTCTCTGTAGCTGAGCCACATCCGCTGCCTTGTGCGGACAGAAGAGAAAATAGAGAAGGTGGTGGTGGTGGTTATTTATTGTATATACAAAAGGAAAGAAAAGATGTTTGCCAGCCCCGGTATCTCCTATCTGAAGCACTTGAACTGGGGCAGCGGAAATAAAGGGTTAGCGAGGAAAAGGTAGAGGAAATCAAAGAGGTGAGCGATAGGGAGAAAGAAAAGGATAGGTAAAAATAAAACAAATATATACACTATGGTACAGTAGACAGTAGTTTGCCTGAGGCAAAATAGAGAAGTAAGAAAACGAAAGGGGGGAGAAAGACGCCCGTCGCCACAGCCGTTGTCCACCCCTGAAACGGTAGTGGGTGTAGTGACGGCCTACAGCAGATAGAAATTCGATGGCAGGCTAGCCCTCGTCGCAAGCGGTGTTGATGTACCGGTCCCAGCCCCGTAGGTCCAGGAACAGCCACCCTTCACCACCACCCCGGGTGATCCGGAGCAGTGGTCGGGTATCTTAACCACTGCGCCATTGCTGCGGGGCACGCCGTTCCCACCGCCATTTGTTCACGATCACAGACTAACACGACCTTGGCTGAAGTGAGCATTAGAGGTAACATCCTAAACGCTGTTGTATGGAGTTTATTTCAGCAGCCGTAAATTATGTACAGCGCGTATATCTGAATTCACCAGAGTAGTTTGAATATGTGCCTGCAATTATAAAGGTCACTGAAGTTACTTTACCAGAAAGTCATAGTTTTGTTGCGAAAACAGCCATACACTACGTCTGAGCGAATTTGTGGGGCCCCGGAGAGCCTAAACTGAAGCTTCGCGAGGAGCGAATGACGCCACACGGAGCACAGCTGGACAGCCGCGTCGGAGCCGCCGCCGACGCGTATTAGCAAACCATATCACGTAGGAGCACTCGAGCAGACGACGCTCTGGCGCGATTCCTCTGAGCAGCGCCACCAGGCGACAAATAGTGTATATATTGTCTAAATGAATAAGAACACATTTAAAGGCCCCCAGTCCAGCTACCGTTTGGTGCGGACGCAGATTCATGAGCTCCCAAGGAGCGGCGATAGCGGCCGTGTCTGGCCGCGGTAAAAGGTTCACCAGTCGAGAAGACAAGGAATATGAGATTGTTCTGGCTACCCTGCCCACCGGACGTGTTGTTTAAACACGGTTTTTTTTTGCACGGCGACGTGCGTGTTAGACCCTACAGGGTCGAAGACTTCAGAGACGCCCTGGCCAATGTTGCTGTGCTCCCCGACGTCGTGTCGCTGGGGGCGTGCCAGATTAATCTTGTGTGGGCTGTGACCTTCAGCAGCCCGGAACCGGCAAAGAATCTGGCTGCACTTAAGGAGATCGAGGCCAAGGGACGCCGCTGCATCGTCATTGACCGAGAAGAACAGCAAGTTAAACTGGGTCTGCATTGGATGCTGCACGGCGTTCTCGACGAGGACATCCGCACCGCTTTCGCGGCGCTTGGCGTCGTGACCGAGGTGACTCGAGAAGGTTGGCGCGTTGCGGGCATGAAGGAGAAAGGATCGACTACGAGGACGGTGCTGCTAAAACTGAAGCCAGGTATGATGGTCGATGACCTACCCCATCAGGTTCGAGTGGCTGGCGAGTTCGCCCTCGTGGTGGTGCCCGGGAGGCCTATGCAGTGCCTGCGTTGCGGTGGAACAGGCCACGTTTGCCGTAACCGTGAAGTGCCCAGGTGCTCCAAGTGCAGGCGCTATGGACACGCGGAGGCGGACTGCGTCCGTACGTACCCGTCGGCTACAGGGAGCGTATTTGGGTCTGCTCGGTACGGTGGCTCCGCAAGGGACAAAACGACAGAAGAGACGAAGAAAGCGGGCTGTTCCGACTAGCATCTACCGCCCCCAGGAGCCGAGCAGCCTAGCGATTAGCGGCGCATGCTTTTTCAATGGGCGTCATGTTGGACGCGGCACTAGCTGGAGAAAGCCTATACTACTGCTGCTACTGTTACTACTACTACTACTACTACTAATA